>JAOEHX010038887.1:0-13874 GCA_025448015.1 Bolborhynchus lineola | reverse complement strand
AAGGGAACATATGTTGGAGGTGATGGGGCAGGCACAGCTCCTCTGGGCACCTTATGCCGATGCCCGACACCCCTCACAGGGAGCGACTTCTGCCTCACGTCTAATCTAAATCTTTCTCTCTTTCAGCTTAAATCCAGTCTCCCTTGTCCTGTCACTATCAGTTACCAACTTTAGATACTGGAAGGGGTGTAAAACCAGGAGGAACTATGGATGTCTGGCTCTCTGTTCCAGCAGATCATGGAGTATGTGTAAAGCTTTAAAATAAACCCCAAGTAAACCCACAAAAGCCCAACCCCAAGAACAACACAACACTCCAAGCAGTTTACCTAAAGCAAACTATTCAGGCCTGAGTAACAATTCTGTAACTGTGTAATGAGACATTATTCCATCACAATTGAAGGTTTGGAAAAGTGCTCTCAAAGTTCATAACCTAATTGGTCTCAGTGCTCTTTTTGCTTTGTTTTGCAGGGTAATCCTGCAGAGGACACTTGAAGAGAAGCAGCTGGATGCAGCAATACAGTAGTTCATTTCAGTTGCATCCAAGTATAGGAGACATACCAAAAAGGTAACAGGTTTATAATGACAGGAAATTGGTGCTGTCAGGATTTTAGGCAGTTAAGCATTGAAGGAACTGTGGGTTAAGTGTTTCTATGTGAAAGTTCAAGAGGGAGCACTGACCAAAGCACCAGTTTGGAGCTGTGGCAGAACCAAGTTTGCTCAAACATTTTAGTTTTTATTATTATCTTAAAAATATGAATGAAAACAAACCGAAGAATGATGACATTTGTCTGAAAAACAGAGACTAATTGAGAATCTCTTTAGATAAATTAGGGGGAAAAAAGGTGGCAATAAGAATACAGAGGGCAGTAGTTTTCCAGGAAAACGGACGCAGTGCAGGTTTCATCCATTACTCAGAAGTTCAATGCAGATGACTGTACTTGTGCCTGACTGAATTAAACAAGGCTTATATCACCAATGAGACTATGTATTTGATGATGTTTATGTTAAGTGGAATTGTATTTGAAGCTGAAACCACTGGAAATGCAACTTCAGTCTGCTTGATCAGAACAGCAAACTGTCAGAGCTGAGATGCTGCAGACCTCTCGGAGAGAACCTCTGTAAGAAATCATCTCTTCTACCTACTTGTATATAATGTCTTTACTGTGATAGAAGCTTTTGTGCATCAGGAACAGAAAAATGCCCCTACAAAGGTGTATTTCCATTCAGAAAACAAGTATTTCAAGTAACTGCCAATAGCAGAGGTCATTTCTCAGGACTGTAGCTTATCTCCTTTGCTGGCAGTACACATCATATGTGGGCTTTCCTGACAGAACTGGGTTAGGAAGTGCTCACATGAGCTTCTCAGTCACCGGTTTGTTGAGAGAAGCTACTTCCAGCACACATTAGAAGAAGATAGAATCTCCTAATGGCAAAGCAGGACTCTGGAAGACAGCTGTCCCCACCTTGAATCAGAAAGGGCATCAGGTCTCTTGCAGCTTTCAGTTTAACTTTAGAAAGCAAAACAAAACATGAGGTTCCTCAGTAGTACAGAACTGTGAAAAATCCATCTGGGCTTTGCCCTCTTGGGAATCTAGCACCTGACAGAAGGTGTTGGATATGAGTCTTTAAACTGAAACCTGGCTGAGCAAGACTTGTTCCCACCTGAAGGTGGTTTGTTTTGAATTAGCTTAAATTGCCTGGGAACTAGCTCAAGTTGAGGTACTGTGAATCAGTCATAGACAGAAAGAAATGCCTGGTCAGAGCTTTCAGTGGTTGAAAAGATACATGATTTCCTTGTTATTTTTTCTGGGTCTGTTTGAGTTTCACAACTGGACACCTCCAAGTGCAAATAAGGTATTTTAATGTATGCAAACTATCCAGTTCCAGTGTGAGTAGTCAGTGGCAGGAAAGGATGGGTTTATTTCAGAAGTACCTGGTTTGGGGAATTAGATACTGTTTATGACTCTTACAGATGCAGAAATCTTGCAGCTTAAGCACATAGTGGCCTGTGTTCATGAAGTGTGCCTGAGAAGTTTGGCTGGGTTAAAACTTGTCTTGCTGTCTCCTTTTCTATTTTCAAAAGCTCATTAGAAAGGGTATTTATTTCCCCATATTTCTCTCCGTAATGTTTCTACAAAGATATAACAGAATTGTGGATAATTGCATTCTGTAAAAGAGAAAGCTGGGGTTTACCTGTATGGATATGGCTGCTTATCAGCAGCACAAGGAAGTAACAGATGTGAAAACACTGCAGGAAGAAAGCATGACATGAAACGAACATTTATTAAAAAGGACTGTACAGACAACTTAACCAGGTAGCCACTGTTACTCCTCCTGGGCACAGAAGTGAAATACTTAAAACACAGAAGTTGGTGAAAACAACAGATATTGCTAAAATATGTAAATGGTAAAATGAAAACCTATGTCAGAGGAATGAGAAAGCTGTAAAATAAAGGAAAGCACTTATACTCATTTAAAGTGCTAGTAATGTCACTTCTTGAACAGTCTACTAGAGGAACACATCAATGGCTACTCTTTCTTTCAAAAGTAGGTTCTGTAACTTGGAGCCACTGACAAGTTCACTCAGTCAGTGTCCTCTTTAGAAAGCTAATGTTGAATTCAGGCAATGCAAGTATTAAAATCTGGTTTACATTTTCCCTATAGTTAATGGGGTCCTTGGCACTAAAGTTTGAACAACTGATCTACCCCAGCCTGGCTATGAAAATGTCTGTAGCAAAGCCTTTAGACGCAGTAGAGTGTTGGCATTCTTTTAGCATGAGCTCAAGGAGCAGGGGAAGAGACTTGTGATTTTTTTTGTCTTTTGGTTGCAAAACAACAAAACTTGAGTCCCTTGAGGCAAGTAAGGAACCAGGAAAAGACCCCAGAAACCATCTATAACAAAAGAATTCATTGATTTTGTTGCCACTTGAATACCCATTGAAAAGGGAATGACAAAGCCCAGGTTAAACCAGTCTTTAGTAATGAAAGTCTTGTAAGGGAGAAGGTTCTCTTTGTAGCTATTAGGATAATTTAACCTAAATAAGAATGAATTTAAGCCAAGTGAAGAAGTATCTTCAAAGAACCTTAGGTACAAATGAAGAAGCCACTGTTGCTCCTTGAGCAAAATTGCAGAGTGTTGGTAAGAACTGTACCTCAGACAGCTCCCTCCTCTGACTGCAAAACAAGAAATCACTGTTTCACAATTTTCCTCTAGTCTCTTGAGAAATGTGCCTGGGAGAAGAGGGCCTGGGAATGTCATGAGAAGGGCTCTTCAGTGAAACTTCCTTAATTAATCTGTGAGAAAAAATGAGAATACTGGTTCCCTATGAAAGATGCTGCTTCCCTCCCTGCCCTTACCCCCAGAATCCCTTAACACATAGTACTGATTTTGTGTCCTTGAAATAGTTAGAATTATAGAATATCCTGAGTTGGAAGGGACACATAAGAAACATTAAGTCCAACTCCTGCTCCTTGCAGGATTAGCTAACACTAAACCATATGACTAAGAGCATTGTCCAGCTGCCCCTTGAACGGTGACAGGTGAGTGCCATGACCACTTCCCTGGGAAGCTTGTTCCAGTGACTGGCCACCAGCAGTTCCTTGCAAGTCTTCCCCCCCAAGACCCTTCCCCATCTTGGTTTCCTTCCTCTGGACACACTCAAGAGCTTCCTGTCCTTACACTAAGGTGTGCAAAACTGCACCCACTACTTGAGGCTGCACCAGTGCATTGCAGAGAGGGACAATCGTCTCCCTAAACCAACTCAGTGCACCCCAGGATATGGTTGACCCTTTTGGCTGCCAGGGCAAACTCTGGTCTCATATTCAGTTAGACGCATGCTCAGCAACACAGGCTATTCATATGGAAGAACTTGGTAAAGGATGTGAAAACAGACTTCTAAACATGAGAACATGGTTGATACACTTATGTCATAGTCATAGGTTTTTCTTTTCCTTTACAGAAAAACCTTATTAAACACGAGGGCACAAGAGATTTCAAAAAGTAAAAACACAAAATTGCCATACTAAAGTAGCAAATGATGCATCCTTCAGTTCAGAGCTCTAGAGATCTCACAAGAAAGTAACAGTGAAGTGAGAGCAGCTACAACTAACCCTGTCTATTTCAGAACTGTAAGTTCAAGTCTCTACACATCTATCCTCTATTCACACAACTTCATTACAGACCATTCATCCATTCTCCACTGTCACCACTTCTTGACAATGAAGTGGTCAATACCATGATGTTTATGTACAACTATTGAAGTATGCTGCTCTCATGCATTCGCTTTGGGTGAGTCCATATGCTGTTCTTTAACTGTGTGCATTTTCCCTGAAACTCATCAGGAATTTCTTGAAACAGGGCACACAGCATGTGGCTGCTTTGACATTTAAAAGTAGAATCTAGTATTTGTGTAGGAAACATGTATAAGGACAGTAAGCACACTGCTGCCACTTGGAGCATGGGATCAGACTCCATTACTGCTGTCTCAGAGACTGAATTCCACTAATTCAGCCAGTAGAATCTGCTCTTTGCATATTTTCAGGGGCACATGGTCATATTCTGCATCTGATGTTGACAGATATTTTTATTGGCTATACATGAAACATTAACATGGGAGAACACCACCTGAACTTGGCATGAATTATAGGACTATATTCAATGAAACACTCATATGCATTGTGGTAGTTAGGAAATTAATGGCAACATACGTGATTTGCCCAGTAAAACTGGTTTATCTGGATTTGTAGAGATTTGGATTTGGCAAAGTTCTGACCACAGACTTGCAGCTTCCCTGTTCTTCAGGCAAAGACCTCAGTACAACCATTCAAGCATAATGGTAGAGGAAAGCCTGGCTAAAGAGAGAAGAATGTAAACAGGCAGTCCCTGCCTCCTGAAGTCAGTGAAAAGAATATTTAATGCTTGAGATCAATTCAGACAACAAAGGTGGTGACAAAACTGGGATTAGAAATGAGGGAGTTTTAAGCCCTGATTCTGTAGCTGGGTCACTGCCACCCTCCCCACTGAAGGAACTGATGATACATGAGGTGAAACAAAGGGAATACATGGATACAGGCAGTGGTCTAGAGGATCCTTCAGTCAGGGTTCTTTTGGCAGAAGTACTGAGCAAGAAAAAAAACTGGGCTGAAATAACGCTTACTTGAAAATGCCCTATTCAAAGACACAAAAGTAGGAAGCTTTGGTTGAGGGAGGACAATGGCACGAAAGCCAGGCAGTTGACACTGTTCCTGGTGTATGTTACTGAACTTCCCTGTGCTCCAGTGGAGGGTATGTCTGCCAAGGGAGATTTTGGCTGTGGAACCTAGGAATAGAAGATGTGAGAATGGCTGATGTTGCAGTCTGTGTATGTATCTCATACATGTTTCCTAGAGAACCACAGTGAGCTGGTTGGCCATAGAGCCTGGAAGGACCATTAAATACAGTTCAGTTGATCCTTGTTTGTAAGTCAATTGGCCTTCTGACTGCTGAAAATAATACCATATCAAGATGTTAAAGCATCACAAATTACATCATTCTTAGAATTCCATATGAAGCCAGCAACTTGATCCCACTTCCAAATTTTAAGTCAAATTGGAGAGAATGGTACAATCAAATTCCAGTAAATCAAAACTGATGCATGCTGTTAATGCACCGATTTCCTTTATAACCAGTATCTGTTTCCCCCTGAACATTACTTGTATAAAAAGAGCTCTACTGGATGCCCAAACCTATGCAGTCTTACTACCTTGGAAAACAACTTGTTCTTTAGTGAAACAGACAGTTATTTTCACACTTCAAATAGTCTCAGTCTTGTAGTAACATTTGTTTTTAAAAAGAGAACATAAAAGCATCCATGGTAATCACACCTGGCCAATAGGAATAGCCTTGCATTTGGGATACTTGCATAAGAACTCTACTTTGTTCAGGAGTCCAAAAGATGGAATGGTTGAAATGTTAAACCGTAGCACCAGTAATACTTTCCTAAAACCAAATCCTAAGGACTGGAAGGAAATTAAGACAGAACAGGAACATTGTGCTTACATTGTGTTAAATAGAAAACAAGGGGTTGGTCATACTTGAGGCTGCATGTCAGTAAAGTCTGGCCACATCTGCAGTTCTGCTGCTGGAAGGGTACTGGAATGGGTCATGTGTTTGCTTGTCAGTCTTCTGGGTTTCATTCATCCTGTTTCCTCTTGGGCTTTTTGGGATTCCGAGAGCGGCTCTTTGCTTTACAGAGTGGACAGATGGGTGCGTTCCGATGAATTTGTTGGTGACATGATAAACACGCCTGAAACGTGACATTGCAGCTCTTGTTACAAACATTCAAGTGGTGGTACCCAGGTTATTGAGTATCGCATTCCAAGTTACGGAACACACAAAAGTAAGTAAGGCCTCTTGCCTTCATAGGCAATCCAGTGCTACATTCTATACAGTGCAGGTCTTTGGATTGTACAGTAACTTCAGACCAACTAAAACACTATTTTAGTTTCTATTTTATTGAATTGAAATTGCAGCTCAGCAGACTCATGGTTCAGGTAGGTATCAGTAACTTTAAAATTGAGTTCTATTTTGTGTTAAAAGTGTCATAAAGATGTTTAAACTGAGCCAGAGAAGTTACAGTAAAGGCCAACTGTGGTGTCACAGAATTCAAGGCAGGAGTGAGTGATTAGATGAATTACACATATTTAACACGAGATGTGGAACTCTGCCCTTTTGCTTCATACTAAGCCTTTTAACTTCCATCAGCATATTACTTTCAGAAAGGTTTCTGATGGTGTGAGTCAAGACAGTAAATACAGAACTATGGAGTGTACCTATGTCAGTTTGCCTCCTTAGTGAATCTTTGGAACTTGGTTGGGATGAATACTCCTGTGGAATTACTGAGCTCTTTTTACTGCCTGCAGGAGCTGAGTAAAATTGTCATGTAAGTGCCTGTGGTTGGGTTAAATTAATTGATATTGACTTGAAGATCCCAAGAAGTGCAGAATCAATCACCTCTTCTGGTAATTTGCACCATCAGTAAGTACTCTCCCTCGTAAAACATGTGCATTGCTCTAATGTGAACCTCTTTGGAATTAACTCCCAACTATCGGTTGTTCTTTTGCCCAGCATTTTTTTTCTGTCATGCCTGTCTCCCACATGAAACAAGAGGAGTCGGAGTTGACCACATCATTGCTGATGGAGACTCCTAGATCATAAAGGAGTCAAATAATACAGAGCCTTATCCTTAACCCTTCATGAACGGTGCTACTACTTTAAGTCAACTGGAGCTGCTTTTTGATTTGAACCACTGCAGGAGAAACCAGAATCAGGACACATCATTTTTCCTTTTCATAAATTGATAACTTTATAAACATAAGACAAAAGTGAAACCCCAGCACATTCCCTGTCCTGACCTTCATTGGAGGTGGCTGTTGTCTGAAAGTTGCTGTCTGTCTGGTGTCTTGTTTCCTGGCCACTTGCAGCTGCTGGGCAGCCGCTGCAGCTGCAGCCAGAGACTCTGGGATGGGAGGCTCCTGTGGTTCTGTCTGCCATTCCGCCTTCTGCTTTTCAAAGTAGCTAGACAAAAGAAAACCAAATCAAAAATATATCCACCTTCTGCAGTATTTCATTAGTTTGTAAAGGGTATTTTGTGTTAAAATACAATGGATCACGTTTCCCTATCTTCCTCCACTACAGACAAATTGCCTACACTTAGATACCACTTGGACTGGTTCATAATAGAATTGATGGTATTTTCCTCTGCATTTGTACACTTCAGCCAGATTGCAGATTTTCAGCTTGTAAGGTACCGTGATGTACACCTGGATATAAATCAAACAGGATGGCAATTAGACAACATGCATATTTAATCTTTGATAGATTTAGATGCACCTCTGCCAAACTTAGTTTTCATATTTTATTTTGTTAAAATGAATAACTTTTATATGCAATATATTAATATATTCTTTGCAGTATCAAGGTGCTTGGAATGGAAAACAGCATTTCTGAAGAAATGCAAAAGACATCTTGCAAACTGTGTATCTGTGAAAATGATACTGAGTGTGCTGGGCGTTAAGAGAAAAGTCACTTAAAACATCCCTTGCATTTAAAACTGATCTGGAAAACAAAGGACACTGTTCTTTGAATAGTACCTAATTCTGACACCCTCCCCCATCTACCAACACAAGTTAAATGACAAAATAACCAGTAGAATCAAGAGAAGGTCTAAAGCCAGATAACGTTTGCTTTGGAGACTTACTCAAGGGACAGTTTCTCTTCCTCCTCACATAGATCTGGCAGCCTCTGCAATCCCAGAGTCATCCGCAAAGCATCTACGTGCTCCTTCAGGGGTTTGTACTCCTCATGCAGGCGACGAGTAGATTCCAGGAGCTTGTTGAGGTCGTTCTCAGACTGCTTGATAGTATTCTCCATCTGAAACAGGAGTGTGTTTTTAAGGAACCCTTCCTTTAACAGCTCTCCTAGCAAGAGACTGTACCAGAAAGATTTGGAAGAGATTAGAGACAATGCAGTAGTAAAACAAAAAGATATTGAGAGGATGAAAACTGGGCAAGGAAGAAGCAATTCAAAGTGACATATAAATGAAACAGGGACTGAAGTTATGCAGCTGGGATGGGGAACAGACTGTTCAAGTGATAAATAAATGCAGTCTGCATATCCAGTATGTAGCTTGTACTTGCTTACAGTGTGGGAGCTTTTCTCATCTGGTATGGATACCTTCAGAGCAAGAAACCACTGTAGAGCCATGTGAGTGCCATAACATGACATAAAACCTGCTGATTTAAAAATATATTCCCCATTTAGCCCCTCTAATTGGCCAGTCTTCCTTGTTTATAAACTGGGTTTCTCTTATTTGTATTCATTCCCTTCAGGCTGGTGCTTCTTAATGTTTGTTGGCTCAGCTCAGTGACAAAGGTCAGCTCTTACTAAGAACTTAATGAATATGTATTTTACCAAAATCTCTTTTCTTCCAAAACCCTCCAATAAGAAGTCACACCTAGCTGCCAAAGGTTCTCTATTTTGAGGTGCTAAATAAGAAGAGACTAAGAGAATAACAGTTTTCTATGGCCTGCCAGAGTGATGTTACTGTGCCTACTGGTAAAGGTATAGTTACAGTGGACTCGGTTATCTGTCCTCCTGGTGCACATGCTAATATGCCACCATTACAAAATAGCCTGCCCAACTCAGGGGGAAAAAAACAATTATCCTGAGCTAAATAGACTTTGCCCACTCTGTAGGATCCCAGAATGATACTGTGGAGCCCAGATTACTGAACTAGTGATGTGCACAATTCCACAACCTGTGGAGTGATTCATCTACAACTCTTAGTCAGGCTGTCCACAGCTGGACTGTTGCATACCACATTAATATCAGCATGGATCAGCCGCAGCTCCTCCACATGGGCCATCTTCTCTTGCAGCAGTAGGTCCATTTCTTGCTTGTATTCTTTCAGGTGCCTCTCCTCAGACTCCAGGGCTTCAAATTCTGCTTTCAGTCGCGCCTTTATTTTTTCCATCTGCAAAGTCTTATTCCTGGATCCCAGTGACAGGAAAAAATGTAGAGAGACAACAGTTAAGTCACTGCAATGTATTTTTGTGAGGTGTCACTTTATATGTGAATAGGTGGTAACAGCAATAATAGACAAGGGCGAGACTAAACATGTCTGAGAAAAGATGAGGTGTAACAAGAACTGAAGTCTCATCCAGCTCTTTTTGCCGAGCTTTTTAGTGCAATTAGAATTCTTATATTGAATTCCAAAATTAACAGAACATTGTCAGGCTGTAACAGTTGCTGTAGATTCAGAGAATTGGTACCCGTAAGAGTTCTACTGCATCAGTTATCTCAGATTAAACCAAAACAGAGAAATCCAGAAAATCTGTGAGGTTTAGCACAGGATTCTGAGAAATGAAAAGTGAATTGGAGGTGATTACAGTGTCACATACACTGACTAAATCTATGTGGACAGTAATTTGAACTGCTAAAATACTAGCTTCAATGTCAGGTTAAAGAAAATTCTAGAGCAATTACATATCAGAGTTGTGAAAACTCAAACGACACTGGCCATCAATGTCCCACCTTCAAGCAGCTCTGCATTCTCTTGGTTCTTTGCCAAGACCTAATACCTGTCACATTTAGAAATGTTTCTGCCCATATCCTGCATTCTGGTATATTTTTTATCTGTGCAAATCCCTAATCCCATAGCACAAATGTTGAGACACAGCCCTTATCTCTCTTCAAAGCTAGTAATTAAGGAGTGTGAGTTTCAGTCATCAGATAGTTAAAGCAGGAGTGTGATTCCACATTCATCCAAGCTGTTGAAAAGAACAAACAAACTGTTCTTGTTCCTGTGATCTAGTTGATGAAGAGGCCTTAGTTATTTTTCTTTCTGGAAGTCAGAATATGATACTGGGTAACCAATATGTCAACAACACTTCAGTGTTTTTAACAAGAGGCTGCAATGTCACATTTCAGGCATGTAATCAAGAGTTCCAGGACTCCTTGCTTTACTTTGTGTGATCGAAGTGCACTACTGAGTAACACAGTAGACTTCCTACAGGCATGATGGAAGAGGGAGGTGGGGAAGAAGAGGCTTCCACTCATATTTAAATATTCTGTTCCCATCCCAATGCAACATGGGGTAAGTTTGATTCAAATTCATTATAAGCAGCAAAGCTGACCATAGAATGCAGTCGGTAGATTACAGGAAGCTGCCTATCAGATTAGCAATGAAATCCGAGCACAGGGATTTCACCCTGATCCTAGAACTCGTGTGTAACTTCCATTCCCGCTAGGCCCAGACTTGCTCCTGTAGAAGCAAGCAACACAGGTCTGAGGGTTTTAATGGCAGCAGAAGGCACTGTTTCTAGAAAAGGAGATTCCTAAACCTCTGTGGGGCATCTGTTCCTGTTACAAACTGTTCTCATACCCAGTCCCAACAGCTCTTTCTAAAACTGCTTTATATCATACTTGCTCTGACAAATCCTTATCTCACCAGTACAATAAAAACTAGCTGACGGAATAGTAAGTCAATTAGTAAGTTTTATGAAGGGAGTGCAGGAAAAGCCTGGAAAGCAGATGGCATTCAAGTCATTAGCTACAACTTTGTAATCTTTAATGTCATTGGCGGTGTTCTGTCATGTACTAGACAATGGCATATCCTAGCTACTGACTGTAAATATAGGACATAAACCAGTAAAAGAGATCCTCTCTACCTCCCATTTCAAATGTGGCAATATCCCACTAAGAAGAACCATCCAACCATCTACACTTGTTTTCCTCATGTCTCATTGTCCCCATTTAAAACATTTATTTAGTAATGGAAGCTCTGATTACTGAAACTGGGAGTATTTGTCCCCAGTTAACTCCCTGCTTCTTCTGTCTGTATTTGTGGCATGTGTTCATCTAAAAGTGTAAATCAATCAGTTTCCTCACTGTTATGAGTCACTGTCTGCTATGCTCTGCCAAATTGCTCCCCAACAAATGAGTTGCAGGGGATTATTTCAGTCTAAATGATTAACTTTTGATAGTAGGAAAGTAAAAGTGTACACAAGTTACAACTCTTCCTGTTAGCACAAGGCAATTTCCAGTAATGTTTTAGAACAGAAACTGTGACTTCTAGACTGTTAATGAATTCTGCCCTTGTATTCTTTTCTAAGTTCTTACACTGCATCAATGAGAGTAGTCACTAAGTGCACCCCAGCACGGCATTAAGCAGTGAAATGAGCATCTGCTCTCATGAGTTCACTCTCATTCTTTTTCTCCTCCCAGTCAGAACACTGAGGTCCAGTCTTTAGGTATTTGCTTAATTTTATGACTGGGGTTATTTCTGTGGAACTACTTAATGCATATAAATAAGCACATGCAGATATGTTTGGATTGTGGGCATATACAAATGCTTACTGACAGCAGTATTCCACTGACTGCAAATTATATATATGTATGTATAGATATGGATATAGATACAGGTCTTCAAAATCAGATTCCAGAAGCCCTTCAAAAACCCTGCTGAGCTGCCTTTAATAAGTGATAGAGAACAACTACAGGAATGGGCAATTTCCCTGATTTTGATTGTGAGGACTTTTTCCCCTCTCTGCCTGTAGGATAATCATGGAATGCAGATGAAAATGCAGCCTGCTAAATCTATCAAAGGTGTGCCTGTAAATAAGAAACTCTCCTGTTCATTTTGAAGTAAATGCTTCATCAAATGCAAGCTCACAGGTTGGACAGAGCCTTGAGTGACATGGTTTAGTATGGAGTGTCTCTGCCCATGGCAGAGGGGTTGGAACTGGATGATCTTAACGTCATTTCCAACCCTAACTATGCTATGATTTGGGGATGAAAAAATAGGTTTATTTGATCAGATTTTGTTAAAGGCAACTCAAACTTGACATCAGTGTTACAAGGATTTACTTTTTGACTATTTGTTTTTAACTTTAAAGTATATTCTAGAAACTTTCATTGTACACTAAAGCCAGGAACGTCACCTATAAAGTACCTCATGCTACAAACCAATAGCAGAAATGTCTTAGTTGCAGTTTATGTATCACCTTTGAATATATTACCAGAAAACTGAATGCACCATAGATTTCCAAATACAGGACACCACTCTCTGAAAAGATAATTTCATGAGATATTTATGTTAACTGCTATAATTGGACCACAAACTGTACCAGCCCATAGTTAGATCTAATTTTATATCAGAGCCTGCCTGACAGTTGAGTACAAACGCAGTGTGCTTGCTCTGCAAAGCATGTGTTGTCCCATCTCTTTCTAAATAGCTTTGAGATGTTAGATACACTAATATTTTAGTTTGATCTTTATTTCCCTTTGTGGTATGTTGTGAGAAAGACTGAGGCCTATACACTACTGCCTAATCCACCTCTTCTGTGGGTAAGATGTGCTGCTTAGGGGTGCTGTTACCAACGAGCAGACTGTGCCTACCTGCACACGCTGCCGGTGGCACAGCCTTTCTCCCCCGTAGCCCCTCACTAGCTGCCATGTCCCAAAACACTCCTCGTGTGGGGTGACCCACTGTCTGCACGCCCTGCACCTCCCGGCTACATCCAGAACCGCTGCCCTCACTTCCTTTGTAACGGGTTCTGGCTCCTGGATGCGTGGATTCCTGCAGAACACAGGCAGCTCAGGCCTTACCGCGGGTATCAGTGCCCTGAGCCCTACCTAAAGATAAGCCACGGGCTGCGCCGTGCATCGGGCCCCTCTCTGAACGCACAGTGCGAGGGCCACCGCCAGCCCCACACCCCGGCGGGCCACGGCCCCAGCGCATCGCTGAACCGGTGTCCGTGGCTCTCCCTCTCCCGACACCGGCCGCCCTCGGTCCTCGGCTTTCGGTGCCGTGCTCTGCTTTTCGCGCCGTCCCCTTCCTTTCCCCTCCCTTTCCCAGGGAGTGAGTGGGGCAGAATAATCGATTTATGCCAGAGCGCTCTGGAACAAGAAATGATAATCCAAAGGGCTTTAAGAAGGACCTCGCGCCCCGACACCACTCCCCCGGCTGCGCGGGGTGCTGCGTCCTTCCCACCCTCCCCTCCTCCTGTTATCAGTCAGGTCCAGTGCTCTGGAAATGCACGGCCGGTGCCGCCCTTCGCTGCACATTCCAGCGGCGATTCCCAGCAACAGAGGCTCCTTCCCTACTTAGGAAAATGTACACTCAGATCTTACCACGAAGCCCAGCGGTGCATTTCTTTCCTTCGGTAGCACAATAGCTACTTTCAGATCGATGCAACTCCTCTGCTCCCCCGAGAATAAATCTGCTTCATCTAAACTGATGCGGCACAAAGCAAACATACCTGATCTCCTTGATGCTCTCGAGTTTGCACATAATTTCTTGCTCATCTGCCATGCTCTTCACTCCCGATTTAAA
>JAOEHX010038886.1:0-10974 GCA_025448015.1 Bolborhynchus lineola | reverse complement strand
CCCTAATGAAGAGTCCCTCCCCAGCATCCTTATAGGCCCCCTTCAGATACTGGAAGGCTGCTATGAGGTCTCCATGCGGCCTTCTCTTCACCAGGCTAAACAGCCCCAACTTTCTCATCCTATCTTCATACAAAAGGTGCTCCAGTCCCATGATCGGATATCCTCATGGCCCTCCTCTGGACTTGTTCCAACAGTTCCATGTCCTTTTTATGTTGAGGACTCCAGAACTGCACACAATACTCCAAGTGAGGTCTCACGAGAGCAAAGGGTCAGGGTCACCTCCCTCGACCTGCTGGTCACACTCCTTTTGATGCAGCCCAGGGTATGTTTGGCTTTCTGGGCTGCAGTCACACACTGCCGGGTCATGTTCATTTTCTCATGAACCAACACCCCTAAGTGCTTCTCTGCAGGGCTGCTCTGAATCTCTTCTCTGCCCAACCTGTATGTGTGCTTGGGATTGCCCCATTCCAGGTGTAGGACCTTGCACTTGACATGGTTAAACTTCATCAGGTTGGCATCAGCCAAGCGTGTCGAGGTCCCCCTGGATGGCATTCCTTCCCTCCAGTGTATCAACCGAACCACCCAGCTTGGTGTCATCAGCAAACTTGCTGAGGGCACACTGAATCCCACTGTCCATGTCACTGACAAAGATGTTGAATACCTGCTTACTGAATTTTTACTGTCTTATTTAGTGGAAAAAAAAAACAGACCCAAAATAAAACCGACCTGTCCAGCTCTCTTTGTTGTACTTTTTTCTTCACCATCAATTCTACTCCCACCGTATCTAACAGTTAGCTTAGAGATGTAACATCACCAGAGAGAAAAACATCCCACTTACAGTAAATAATCACACAGACTATAAAAAATTAGGGAATGGTTGGATGTGGCAGATCTTTCCTGAAGAAGATAGCATGCAGAAACATTGTTAATTTCTTGGGGAAATATTCTGGATTGCAGAGCCACTGAGTGGTAAATTTTTAAAATCTGACATACTAGAAACTAAGCCCATGTTTTTCCCTTCAGAAATAAGAACACTGAATAGAAAACAATTATGGCTGTATTAAAATGGAACTTGCTGGATAACGAACAGGGCCACTGTAGGGAGCCCTTCTTGGCATAAAATAGGCGGAGAGAAAGGCAGTAAAATAAATGCATGTTGCGGAAACACTGAGAGCATTATTAAGTAAATCTCATTTTTCTGTCCCACTTACCAGACAGTATGCTGCAGTCATATGAGCTGTAGCCTTGAAAACATGCACAGCCCCATTCTGTACATTCCCCATTACCACTGCATAGACGGGGACATTTTAATGCTGTAAGTAGGCTCTCAACTGACCCTTCAAGTTCCTGCTGGTTGAAATTTATTTCTTCTAAAACTCTTTTCTCACATTCATTCTCTAGAAGAGCTAAGGAAGCTTCTGCCCAAGTGAGGTCATCTTTCAGCAGCAAATCTTTAACACAGATATTGATTGCATCCTCTATTCGCTGGCCAAGAAGTCCACCGCAAGATCTTCCTATGCTGGAATTAGCTATTGCCTGCTGGCATAGTAGCAAAGCGCTAGGCTCTGTGAGGCCAGAGAGTGTGGGCCAAGAAGGGAGAAACTTCTGGTCTGTGTCAGTGGCATAGTCCTCTGGAAAAAAATAACTATATCCCTCTAAGTCTGTTTGGCTAAGACTTTGGAGTAGAAATACCGGATGGTATTCATAGTAGTTCTGGCGCTTCCCCCTACTTGTAACAGATTGACTTTTGTCAAGATGACTACTGTAACGGTGAGAATTTCTTCTAATGCCTGAGCTTGAAGTTCCTTCTCTTTCTACACCAGTATTTCCCACTGAAGTTGCAGAGACGCGTGTATTTACTAGAGATGTTTTATGAAGATTGGATTGATTATCCTCCCTCTGCAGAAGTGTAGATGAGTCCATTTCATGTGCAGACGAACGTTTCTTTAGGCCTCTGACAAGGCTGATGGACTCAAGATACTCAGCAGTGACATCCAGTCCTGGTATCAAAGAAAGAAATCTACCATTTTCACTTTCTTTACAAGACAGAGACAATTCTGACTGCGAAATTGTCTCTAGTTTATTCACTGATGTATATAGTCCAGCGTCTTCAAGTGCACAGTCGCAAAAGACCATTTTTCTAGAAGATGTTAAAGAAGCAGGTGTCTTATCAAACAAGCTATCTCCTGGTGAAATTCTAGAGAAGAAAGAAAAAGATGAAACTGTATCTGAACTATTTTCATTGTTTTAGTAAAACAGTGATGTCTGTTTTGCTTTTTGTTATTTCGTATTTCATAGATCACAGAATCTGCAGCATGCAGCTATATTTAGAGACCAGTTAAATCACAAAACAATGACAGTAACTTATAACTGAAGAAATAAGAATTGGTATTTTCTTTATACCTTGATACTTTGTTCAAAACCTACTCAAACTGATCTTACCTCTACTATTTAAATACTATTTTGGCGCTTCAGTTTCAATTTTTAATTCATTCTGGAATATAACAATAGCATTCTAGCATTAACTTAAAAACTTAGATTTTTTTTTTTTTTTGACAGGTTCTTAAGAACATGAAGAAAAGGTTGAATCAAAAAATGACGATATTTAATTGAAACAGAAGTATTTTGTTACCTCCATTCCTTAATGAAAGAGTAAGGCACATCAGCATGGTTTGGGATTTCCACCCCGCTTGTGGTGTGATAGTCATTCTCTGCACTTCCATCAAAGGTGCCACAGAGTCCCACTGTATGTCTGTAATCTGAACTGGGTGCCCTTAGTGTTATGCTCATTCCCCATTCACTCACATCAGCACGAACAAAAGCACCAGAAGAAAACAAAACCTAAAATGAGATTGATGATGTCATCACAAGAAACCTTTTTATTTTACCTAATCAAACCAGGCATGCTTGCTGGCAAGGAGCAATTGGAAAACAACAGGCATATGAAGACATCCCATCAAATTCTTGATCTAGCTATTCTGGATCTGACAAATTTCATTGTTTCTTCTCATGAAGCCCTGTAAATAAAACCTCTATACATCTCAACCTTAGCAGGCAGCTAGGTGGTGCATTATAGGCCCACAAACTTCTTCCACCATTAACAGCTATCACTGCTGAAGGTCAGTGACTGCAAAACCACAGAGAACCAAAGATCAGCTGGGCTGCTCACACTTCATATGTTAACATATGGAAAAGGATGATTCTAATAATATGGATAGACTTTGTCAGGAACTTTCTCAACTTTCTTTTCAGCTACATGATTCCCTGTGTTAGTAGCTTAATATAGAATCACTTTCTGCCTGCAAAGCTGATTCCAAATGTTTGACAAAGCTCAGAATAGTTTCAAATATTCACTACTTAATTTTAGGCAACTTTACAAGTATCTTGAAAGAAATACTAGAAGACTCAATAACAAAATCCACTGCAAGCTTAAATACTGTTTGTAGTACTAATTTGCTGTAGAAATCCAAGTAATTTATTTTTTCTTGTTCCTAATATCCTTTTAATTTCTCAGTTGCTTACTATCATAATAATATTTCTTATCTGAAGTCTTCAGATAGAAGTTAAATATTTAAAATTATTTTATAGCAATAGCCAAACACAAGGTGTAAATCCTATCTGGTTTTATGGCTTGCCTTCCAAACCAACAGTGACCAAAGAGCAGCTGAGGGCTTTGTTTTAACATTCTGCTTCATTTGAAGTTCAGTGGAGTCCTACAGCAATTCTATCTACAAAAGAAAAGCTACAGGAAATTATAAAAGTAAATGTGAACGTTTTAACTGAGGGCCGCATTATCTAGAAAGACCATTTGCACTTCTAATTCTGTGTATGTCATTTGGCATAATTCATTATCTGCATGTGCAGCCTTCCTAGGTGACACTTGTATTATTGAAACAGAGCAAACAGAGCAAAAACGATTTTGGAACATCAGTGTTTCTAAAGAAGTGCATATTGCATCTGAAAACCACACTTTCATCACAAGGGTTGTATTCTGTGGTTGACAATATGGTTCCAGAAAGGTATGCATGTCAACACATCCTAGCTTTCGAGGACATCATCTTTCACTTACAAGCAAAAAACACCAGCCAAAGGACTATGATTGCAAAATAACCATTATGCTATTGCTTAATTGCAGAAAATAAAAAGTGTTTTAGTTCTGAAGTTGGTGTTAACTGGTAAAAATAACTGTAGAAATAACCACTGCATCCACAAGCAAGTAATTTCTACTTACTGTTACTTTTCTTCCTAGGTAGGATTCAGTGATTCGAACATTGCTTCCTGTTGTGTCTCTAGTTATTACTGATAAGTGCGGCTGTGTCTCATGTAGCTGACCACTGCACATGTCAAATGCAATTATATCACTTCCTTCTTTGGCAACAAAGCCACAGTTGCAGGATGCTGGGTAGTGAATGCTTCCGCAGTCCCACTGGCGAACATGAACTTCAAAATCTCGAGATGTACTCTTGTAGAGAACAAATGTTCCCTTTTTAAAATTGTCATAGGGCCTGGAATCAAATGAATAGCATGTGATATCAGTTTGATTATAAAATAATGATATAACATGCCAGCAACTTCATCTTATAACAGACTTCTAATATTTGGTGAACTTTGATAGCACAACTTTTTTTGCTGCATCAGAAAACCCAAACAATTCAGCCAACAAACTAACACATAACTTTGTTCTGAACAAGCACCATCATAACTTCCTCTGTGCAGCTCTAAATAAAAAATAAATAAATAAATAAATAAACCTGTTTCCAGCAGAAAAATAAGGAATAAAGAATGATAATGAGTAGAGTATATGTAGACAATGGTTGTGAATGGAAACACAGCCATGAAGCCACTGCCATTCTTTTTAGGGTTTCTTTTAACAGTGCTTATGTCAGGGAACTGGAGGGTACTTCTCAACCTTTGTGTTTCTACAGCTGTACACCTATGCAGCAGGAGCAGTAAGAAGAATAGCAGTGTGCATGGGAGGTGGGGGACAGCTGCTGAAAACTGTGCAAGTACCCTTGACAAAATGATTTAGGAGGTTACATACTTTTAAAAAGGTCTGTTTTAATAAGACAGTGATTAGGAGCACTTATTCACAAAGATTTGAAAGTTATTTGAGATGAAAGTCATAGATAACCCATAAATAAGGACTTATATTTTTTTCCTTAGGGTTAGGCACCGGTTCCCTGAAGCAAGGGTAAAATAGCCAATTTAATGATTCAGTGGTGAGAAAGAATGGGAGGAAATAAAGAAAAAAATCCCAGCTTTTGCTACAAGTTAACAGCCTCTTAGCTATAAATGGCATTTGACAGTTAATTGCAGAATGGCTATTTACTTTGTGTATAATGGGCCAGAAAAGCTGCAGATGGCTACCCTACTGGGACTGCATAGGATTACTTGTGACTCAACAAGGACAGTTCAATACATGTTTCCTCAATTTGTAAAATTAAGTAGCAACAAACATCATCCTTAAAAAGAAAGTCCTCTCCCCTCAGCATCATGCTTCCAGCTGGACCACATCACAGTAAATCATTTCTTCATTAGAAAGCTTGATCATAATGCACTGATGGTTAACATGCTCAGTCAGGCCATTCCTAGAATTTCCACCGAAGGAGGAACCACAAGATTACAATAATAATAACAAAGTTACTGGGGTTATTCCTAGTCACAGCACTATCAGAGAAGCAATTACAACTTGTTTTTTTCCTTCTGTTGTGAATTTCACAGAAGAATAGGGTTGGGGGCTGAACACTCTTATTTTGAGGCCACATATCCTCCTCTTCACCCTGCCGCTTGAAGAATTACATTCTCTGCTCAGCAGAAGTACATAAGTCCCAAGTGTGTGCGTTTGTTTTGACACCTTCCATGAATTACAAACACTTTGAAAGACAGAAACATACCAAAAACATGCCAGCTTTGGCCAAGGAAGCTGTCTTTACTTTGTGAATGTCAGTGATGTGCAAGTAATGGCAGTGAATAGGTTGCTTTCAGTGCCAGTAATGAATTCAGCACAATGTCACATGGACAGCAGATAATTTCTAGCAACTTGATCCTTGCAAGGATTCAGATACTGACACTCAGAAATAGGGAAACTATGCTGTAGATTGGAAACACTTTTGCACTAAAACAGTTTTGGCTAATTGATCATCTTATCATTGTTCATTTTTAAGAACATTTCTTTCATAGTCAACAGACTGTAGAGCAACTACTCCTCTCTTAGTGTACTCCTCTAAATAGTCTGTTTGCTTCACCCTGTTGTCACGAACCCAAAACTTGCATTTAGAAATACAAGTATTTCAAACATCATCATAACTGGCATAACCATTCTTATTGCCCAAGAAAGAATGTAAAATACAGACTGCAATTAACTTGAATCACCAATACAGATTGTAAATAAATAAATAAGCAGATAGATAACACATCAACCCCCCCAAAACCACCTACAAAAAAATCCCAACACACTTAAAATTAACAGCAGCAATCTAGTGATTACCTTCCATCAAATGTAATTATATGAGGGTCAGTAAATGAGTAGCAGTAGGCAGTGGGTAGATCCTTTACTCTAATCTTCAAAACAAAGAAGCACATAGTAAGCAATGTCAGATTAGCAAACAGACAAACTCAGGTATTTATCTTATGATACTAGTTTACACTCTAATAAATATTTATTATACTTTTAATCAATCTCAGCTGTTGTGTCAACATTAAAATGTAAATAATAATAATTCAAATGAAAATGCAGCAATTCAATGAAAACAAAACAGTGGAAAATTGACCACTTAGAAATCTTGATGTGAGTCAGCAAGTTGTAACTGGAATAGAAGCTTCATTAACATCAGCCACATTTCTGGGCAGTTTACAGAGCTTAACATGAAGATTTTCAACCTGTGTGCTTTCTGGAACATAGCCATTCCACAGGAAATTCTCACTGGATATAGGTTCGACTGCAATTCTGGTAATTCTGTCTCCATCCTTCATAAAGTCTATCACAGCAGTGAAATAAATTACAGCCTGACTACAGATTCCATTATTGCAGGGCTTCTGGAGAAGATCCACATGACAAGAAGAAAGAGCCAAGTTTAAACCTAACTGGTCTTTACCTGTTTTAATAAAAACACATCATTAGTGAGTTTTTGCCTAAGTAAGACACATTTTGTATACTACTGTTGATATAGTTACCAACTCATTTACAAATATTTTAATAAATTAAAATAATTACGCATTTTTCTTGTGTTTGGTCATGCAAACTCCCCTCTCTACATCTTCATACACACACCCAAGAAAAATGTTTAGAATTTTACATTCTGATAGACAAATGGGAATCATGATAGGCTTGTTAATGTGACATAAAAACGGTTGTCTGCAGGCAAGGCTCCTCCTGGGGCTCACAGGACTTGGGCTTGAGAAAGTACTGCAGAAAATGGCAGTAGTAGTAGTACAAAATGAGGACTTGACTGCACATACAACATTTGCAGCACAACAGTTTAACAAAATGAACCAAATTATAAACTTTGCAAACATTTGGGCATTCTGTCTATTCAAATTAAAGAATATAGGTCCAAAATTCATAGCTGCCAAAACCACCTACTCACAAGTAAAGGGTTACGGACACATTCTTCCATACTTTCAGCAGTAGTATATACAGCCTGTGAATATTTTGTTTTCACATTTTCAGGAGTATTTACAATGTAACAGCTTCTCCAAAGAACAAAACTAGTGGGAATATTCAGAAAAATACAGTAAATATACAAAATTCAAGAAAAATCAGGATAATACTTACCTTCATCCACAGTACGTAATGTTAATGAGATTTTGCAGTCGCTTTCAAGCTGGCTAAACTCAGGACAAGGAATAGGAATGCTACTTTCTATTGCCAGTCTGTATTCCTTCCCATTTTCTGATATATCGTATGTTTCTGGATGTATCTAGCACAGAAGAAATTATACTTAAAACACAAGCTTTGAGAGTAAACTACAGCACTGCTTGTTAACCAGCATGGAATACAGTATAAAAACCTAAAGAGATGGAATGGTATGGTGCATGGTCCGCTCCATTTCATCAGTCTTATTTAGATGGTCTGAAGCATAGTGGTATACTGGGGAAAAGATGAGGACAAGTTATAAAAAATACAAGAATATTGAATAGTTGGGAATAAGGGGCATGGATAAGGAAAAGGCAACAGTAAAGGCTAGCTAGGTAAGAAGCACCACAGAAATGTATTCTCTGTGTAACTTCAGAAAGCTAAAATACAATGCAATAAGTTGCATTGTCTGGGAGGAAGCAAAGGGGAAGCTACCTCTAGGCAGCAATGCCCCAAAGGAATTTGGAAGTACCATATTTCTCTTGGTGTTCCTCTCTGTAAACTTACAATACAGCTCACTATAGATGCATAACCAAAAATGCAACTAGAGATCAGTAACAGAGGCCTACAGCTGAGTGTTGTACATTGGGTGAAATCGTGAACACAGCCTCAGAGGACAACAAAAGTAATGCATTCACACATTGCAGAGTACACTACATATTCACACTTACATGAGATCAATCTGGGCCATGATCCTGCAGAAACATAAGCTCAGGCTTAATTTTATGAAGGGCAAATCCTTAAGTCAATAGGTCTGCTCCAAACATGTAATGACATGCAGTATACGTTTCTGGGATTTGGGTCCCATTCCTAGCCAGCAAATGGGTCCCTATAGCTATATCCACAGCAGGAATTACGAGTTTGGAGCTTGGCCTCTAAGTGGCATGGCACAGCTCGTGTCCCAGTTTCCGTCTCCAAGCCCAGACCAGGTTGGCCTCTCCCTTCCCTTACCCCCACAGCCAGCTGGAAGGGGGCCTGGCCTGGGCTATACCGTGAAGCATGTGCTGGGATAGCCTGCTGGCATAGCCCAAAATCATGCCAGAAAAAGCAGGAGCAGTTAAACATAATAGATAGCAGAGTACCAGGGCTCAGATCTGAGTTCTGCTGGAAATCAAATCTTTCACTATGTGCATGAGCTGCCAATTCAGCTTTCCTGCACCCTGATGAGCACAGAGACAGCTCTGACTCTCCTGCTTTTTGACAAATTTAGGTTCACTATAACCAACTACATATGCTATTAATTCACAATTAATACATACTGAGTGCCTTCTACTCAGAAGACTGACGGCTGTAGCAATACTCAGATTCCCACTAAGTAAAACATTTTCTTTCAAAATTACCTTAATGCCAGCAAAAAATTCCTTGCTCTCAACAGAAGAACTTTGAACATCTGGCTTATCCATGAAAAAAACAGAACTGCTACAGTACACCTGTAGGGCGAAACCAGCATAACAGAATACATTTTTGGTATGAAGTGGTTATATGAAGACAAAACTCAGCCATCATGGGTCAGGTTGATAGATTCATGAGGCCCAGTCATCTGTTTGCACCAAAAGTTACCAATTGCCAACAGTGCTGCTTAAGGAAAACATAGAAACAGATCAAGACCTTTTCCTGGCATGTTTATGGCTGTGCCTTTACTTTTGAATGTCACTGAGTTGACACTGTCAGGCAGCTATTCAAATAGCCTCCAAAGGATTTTTGAGGATTAGCAATTGTTATTGTCCATAGGCCATGCAAGCAGCATGTCTCTGGCTTGAACATATGTGCATGCTAGTGTGTGATTTTCTGTGTTTTTATTTGGCCAAGAAAAATTAACCTGTATTTTGGTATATACAGGTAGAAAGCTTATAGATTTTCCAATGCTTAAGCTTCTCAAGCCCAGGTCTTGATTCTGCTGTCACACAAGGTAATGCAGGTACTCCTGCAGCTTTTGGTGGCAAGGATAAAACCAATTAAATCCAATCCTAGAGACAAAACCATCAAGCGACAGTGCATTATGGATTCAGAGTAAAGAAATCTATCAAATGAATCAACAACACAGCTTCTCACAACCTCTGGCTCTTACAGCCTCTCACTTAGATGCCGTTGCATGCAAAGATCCTCTTAATTTATAGTACCAAAGAAAATTGCAGTACAGAATGAAGAAGATGCAACTCAAATAAACATTTATCCCCTGGAGGGATAAATACTGTCCTGAGACAAACAGTCTCAAAACTTGAATGGCAGTAATAATTACTGATATATTCCATGGTATTCCCACATTCATATGGGCACTGTTGGTGTAAGCAACAACTAGAGGTAGTATGCTCCTGTCAAGAAAATTATACAGCAAGGTGCTGGAACTCTGTCTCTAGCAACTGTTAGTGTCTACTGAGACATATTCACAAAGATACAAAGAGATAATAATTTCATTTTAACATACTCTGTCTCCCAGTCTGATGCTTATCCCATCTAGCTCTAGAAGTGAGTAGCCATGAAATGCTGTTTCATGTTTCAGTTCTTCTTTGATACCTTCAGGAGAAAGTCTTGACCAAGTTACAGCGAATCCAACTGAGCTGTTCACAGAAGGAATGCCAAAGGTACACCTTAGATAAATGCTGCCTTTGATCAGCTCTGCTACAACTTCAGGAATGGCTGGTAGTGGTGGTGACACAGCTGCAGATAATGAAGGAGCCATGTTACCTAGTCAAACAGAAGCGTGGTTTGTGCTTTTTATTCTTTGTGAAACCAGTATCGGATGAAATGACACTAACATGTATTTTGCCATATTTACCAAATAAAATCTAAATATTTATTTGCCAAATAATATTTTTTTTTTCATATGGGGAAATATTACATAATTTCTTAGAGAATCAGAAAATTAGTATGTTCCTTGTATTAATTATTAAAAAGAGAAAAATTTTTTTTCTCAATCTTTGATTACATCCTAGCCAATAGGAAGGTACTGAAGAGCAGGGAAACAAAAAAACCCAAACCAACCAACAACAACCACATAAACAAAAAGCCCCGCCAAGGGAATAAAATACAATTAATTATTTTACCTGACAGGAGAGATTAGCCTGCAAAGGAATTTGTCTGACAGAAGAATATCTTCTCTACTTACGAAGAAAAAGGGG
>JAOEHX010038882.1:0-10819 GCA_025448015.1 Bolborhynchus lineola | reverse complement strand
CGTAGAAGACCATGGTAAGTTTTCTTTGAAGGAATGATATATAGATCACTTTCTAGAGATGACTGTAAAGGCAAATTTCTTTTATCATTTATATATAGTAGTCCTTGCTTTTAGGTGTTGCTATTTTCTTTCTTAAAAAGAATTTGATTCTTCTGTATAAACAATTCTCAAATCATACTACTTGTTATACAATATCCACTGTAGTGTTTCATACTGTAGCATTGCAGGGACCTTTTTGTAGGAGAACTGTCAAATTGGTATGAGGCAATTAAAAACTTTGATTTTTTTGTGCCAAAATCAAATGTAATTTGGATTATTAGACTGAGCCACTCTACTGGACTTTTGCAAATGTTTGGAAATATGTTTGAGTGGTTTAGACCAGCAGAAATATCTCTAGATTAGTAAAAGACAATGGAACAATGGGATTCTTTCACAAGATTTTTTTCTGTAAGCCTCTCAAGGCATAATGTACCTTGATATTAGTTGAATGTATTTTTCCCTAAGCTGGGCAAATGTAATAATTCATCCGTTATCAAGATCTTTAGTTCTGAAGTAGCATTTATGTTTTTCAGTTATCAACATCTGAAAACGGTGAATTTTTGATCAGTATATCCCACTTCCAGACATCCTTAAATTAGTTTAGGATTTGGTTTAATAGAAGAAAAACCAAGAGAAAAGATGATAGCACATGTGTTTCTTTTAGCTGGAATGGGGGGATTTTTTTGGTTCAGCTAGGTTTAGTTTTGGGACTGCAGGGTCTTTCATCAAACACAACAAATGTGTTTCCAAATTTATGTCTTTCATACCCTTTATTTATTTCAGGTATATTCAAGGAGCTGCATCTCCCAAAGACATGCTTATTTTAGTTGATGCGTAAGTGTTTAATGTCTGGTTATTAATATTAAAGCGATAAAAGTACTTAGATATATTGAACAAGTCTCTGGATGCTGAAAAAATGGACAGAGGATTAAGAAGTATTTATATGCAAGGATCAAAAATCTTTGTACGAACAAAATAAATATACCAAAAAAAATAGTTCCAATGAGCTGAAACCAAACCTGAAAATGATTTAAACTGGGGACAAGGAAGAGTTTTTAATCACTTTATTATTATTCTGCATTCAGCTTCTAATTACTGAAGTAATCAACCGAAAATTTCTCTTGTGCTTGCCAAGATTTGTTGTAAAACTCAGACCTAAACCCAAATGACTAGAAGCATATACAGTAGGTTTAATCATGATTTCATTAGCCTGAAAGATGAGAATGTATGCAGACTTTGCATGTTTTACCATAAATATTTAAAAATTCTGAAGGTTGCTTGCAATAAAACATTAATAGAAAATGAGCAAAGAAATAAAACCTCTCTCTGCCTTGGCAAGTCTTCCTTTGTTTAGCTAATGTTGAGGGACCAAAGGAAGGATTGAACCTAATGCATCAAACAGATTGCTTTATGCTGGAAAACTTATCAGAAAGAGAATTTAAATTTAATGCTTTAAAGCATGAAGTGCTTTCATATTAGCAATGAGTTTTATCAATGTTTTTTATTTCTTCTGTTTAGGTTTTTCCTGGAAAGAAACAAGCTACTATTAGGGTGTCTGAAAATCTAAAGCTGTAAATCTGTTTGCGGTAGTATAAAATGTTTAGATAACGCATTGGTTGTAGGTAGTAAACGCTCAGTTTCTTGAAATGAAAATGCAGAAGTGCTGTACTGTTATAAATTCACCTGAGCCACAGGACTGGGGCTCTGAATGCCAGTTTTGGACTTAATTTCTTATTATAACAAGGTAATAAAACTAATGATAAGCTGGAGAACTCAGGAGAATTATTGACAGTTTTAGTGAGAATATTGGTGACAGTGCTGGTTTGTGCTCTGTATTTTGGGGTTTTTTTTACATTCTAAATCTGTTAAATTGAACTTTTCTTTTGCCTTGTGGATTTCTGTTAGGAGCGGAAGTGTCAGTGGATTGACATTGAAGCTGATCCGCACTTCAGTCATTGAGATGTTGGAGACTTTGTCTGATGATGACTTTGTGAATGTAGTTTCAGTGAGTATTTGCTCTTTCCCCAAAATTTGTATTGTCAACCAAGCCATAAGCAAACAATTTTAATGCCAGATATGAGATACTTGAGTGTTAAGCTGCTGAGAGACTTTAATTATATTGCAAAATACCATATTTGGCTTACTGTTTTCTTTTAAAGTATAATGAAAGTCCTAGGATTGTTCCTATCTATGTGTTTTAGTGAAGGACAAAAGTCACAAACTTCTGTTTAGCCAAATCCTCTTTCCAATTTATTAGTGGGGTCTGTGTAGCACATCTTCTATTTGACTGATATATGCAAATTCTCTTGAAATAATAAATAGTTTGCAAGTTCTATGCTGTGGTATGGCATAAAATGATACAAAAGAAGTAGGGGATGTTCCTTTTTCCCCACAGCTGGTATTTGGGTTGCTTGTGTTAATTGGTGGATGACTGAAGATGCACAGGCATACATCTGACCTGCTGAAGAGGTACTGCTGAGAGATTCTACAGTTAGCAACTCAATGGGTAGCACAGGATTTTTTCCCCCAGAGTTAAGTAATATAATAGTGCGGGGTGAGCGAGCGGCTGCATGGTTCTGAGTTCCTGGCTGGGCTTAAACCATGGCAAGGGGAGACTCCATGAAAGAACTTAAAAATTAAAGTAATTTATGTGTACAGGGGCAGCTTATGTGATGCGCAGGTCAGAGAGGATTGTTAGGAAGAGGGTGGGGTTGTAAGGATTTTCAAATGAAAGTGATGCTGGCTTTTTCAGGGCTAGCTTTTCAGCAGCTGAGATCTTTCAGAACATAATCTGAAACTTCTAGTACTACCTATCATTACTACACTTCAAAATTGAATACTTCTGTCTCTATAAAATACGCTTTTAAATAGAAGATAGTGTTGGGTTGTGAGTTTGTTTTTTTGAATAGCATTTTAGTCTTTCTAATGCTTGCTAAGAATTTAAAGTTCAAATTCCCGGTTTTCAAGAAAGCTGAAGGCAATAGAATACATTTGGAAAGGGGGAATATGGTATGGGCAACTTTGAGTTTTCAAGCTGATACCTTGGATGTCCCGCTTTAACTTTGTGCAAGGATTTTCTGGTTTTTATTAAGCTGTTGTACTGTAGAGCTTTGATACTGAGAATTTAGGATGTGAACATTGACATACTCTTACTGACAAGAGACAGCCTGCATGGTGGTGATTTTGAAGACAATTTTCAGGTTCTACAGATGTGTTGTTTCAAGCCAGCAGCAAGAAAGACCTGAAATATCACTATCAGAAATATCTTTGAACACTGCTTATTGCTTCATCATTGGCTGTCAGACTAGCTAACCTTTTTTCCAAGTAGCAGAGAAAAACTGTTATTTGCAATGACATTTCCTTTGTTAAAGTTTTTTTATAGTGGATTAGACCACTTTTTTTTAGTCTAAATTGCAGTGGAGAAAAAAAGAAACTAATGTTATTGTTATTATTATTAAAGGAAATAAGCTTTTCTGTAAAGACATTAAAGAGCTGAAATCTTGTTGCTAAGCTCACTGGTTTGAAAACAAACAAAAGAAGATTGCAATCCTACACTGCTGGAAATTGATTACTGTGTTCAGTGGAGTTGTGCCAGCTTTTGCCCTTGGAAAATCCAGACCCCCAATACCTCCTGATTTACACAGTTTTACAACCTTTTTCCTTTTTTCTCCCAGCTGACCAGAAATAGTGTATCTTAACACTAAGCCTTCCTTAGGCTCAGGATATTTTAATAGCTAAGGTTCAGCATCATTCTGGTGAGACCCCAAAGTTGGGATGTATATTAAAAAAGGACTAGAAATCTCAGAATATTTTCTATAGTGCATTTTCCCAGTGGTTTATAACTTAAATACCTTAAGAATCGATTTGAATGGACTTTAGTGGCATAGTTCAGATATTTACCTGCAGAACCAAAGACATCTTTTTGGTCATACTGCATTCCTCCTCAGAGGTTGGCAACACTCATAGCAATATACATAACAGAACATGGCATCTCTAAATCTTTTATAAAGTATTTGGTGTTGTGCACTTATCATTTAAACATCCATATTAGATCATTTCAGTATTGCAATTACTTCTGTATATCCTATGTTTTAATGTGTTCATATAGCTTACCTATTATAATTGTGGAAGACATGTTCTACATTTTGTTTCTCTAACAGAAAGGGAATCATATGAAGCAGGTAAAAAAAAAAAAAAAAAATGGCTGTAATACTGCAAGGTGTTCATTAAGTGAGAGAATTGAACACAGAAGTTTGATCTATTTTTAGGGTTTATACCTTATTCTTTTTTAGTTTGCTCAGTTTTTCCACAGTTCAACCAAAGCCTCAAACCAAAGTTAAGCGCGAGAGGTGACATCTCTAAAGAAGGTGATATATTATCACACTCAGTATTATTTGTTCTTAAGATTATTCACAAAACTTATGCACAGAATTAAATTTTATGAAGCATTCATTCACTACAAAGTTAGTTGCCATAAGTTTTTCACATATGATGGGTTTTTTAATGTTTGATTTAGATATCTTGACACTTGAAGTAAACCATAATGCATTAGAACAACCAGCGTTCTGATTGTTTGCTTAAATTTTTGGAATTTACATAAATGACTTTCATTTATGAGGTCTGAGATCTCATCTTTTTTCAAATATTAAATTCTTCATTTTACTGCTTATCTTTTCACCACTTAATCTTCTTTGTATACCTTTGGTTGAAGAGCTTGATGATTTATTAGGTTTAGGTACTGTGTCAAAAGACAGATGATTCATTAATTCTTGTCTAATTTTAAAATAATCGCTTTTTTTTTTTTTTTTTTTTCCCCTAAATTTTCTGAAGATTACCTAGAGATATGGTGATACATAAAAAATGATCTGGTCTCAGGTGGTGTTTCTCAGGGCTCAATATTGTGGCTAATTCTGTTTGATCTGTTTATGAATGATCTGGACAAAGGGATCAAGTGCACCCTCAGTAAAGGTGCAGATGACACCAAGTTGGATGGGAGTGTTGATCTGCTTGGTCGGAGGAAGGCTCTGCAGAAGGATCTAGAAAGGCTGTATCAATGGGCTGTGGCCAATGGTATGAGGTTCAGCAAGGCAAATTGCCAGGTGCTGCACTTGGGCCATAACAACCACAACAATGCAATGCTACAGGCTTGGTGAAGAGCAGCTGGAAAGCTGCTCAGCAGAAAGGGACCTGGGGGTGTTGGTCTGCAGCTGGCTGTATAGGAGCTGGCAGTATGCCTAGGCAGCCAAGGAGGCCAACGTCATCCTGGCCTGTATCAGAAATAGGGTAACCAGCAGGGCCAGGGCAGTGATCATCCTCCTATACTCAGCACTGGTGAGGCTGCACTTTGAATACTGTGTTTAGCTGGGGCTCGTCACAACAAGAAGGACTTTGAGGTGCTTGAGTATGTCTGCAGGAGGGCAATGAAGCTGGTGAAGGGTCTAGAGAACAAGCCTGATGAGAAATGGCTGAAGGAACTGGGGTTGTTTAATCTGGAGAAAAGGAGGCTCAGGGGTGACCTTATTGCTCTCTACAGTTACCTGAAAAGAGGTTGTAGCGAGCTGGGAGTCGGTCTCTTCTCCCAGTTAATAAGTAGTGGGACAAGAGATGATGGCCTGAAGTTGTTCTGGGGAGGTTTAGATTGGATATTAGAAAAATTTCTTCACTAGTGTTGTCAGGCATTGGAAGAGGCTGCCTAGTGAAGTGGTTCAGTCACCATCCCTAGAGGTATTTAAGATAGATGCTTAGAGACATGGTTTAGAGGTGGGCTGATGGACTTGACTATCTGAAAGGTATTTTCTAACCTAAATTATTCTGTAATCATTATTCTTCACAAAATATTCCATAACAAAAAAGGAATTCCTAGATAAAGTTCAACTCCACTGCTTTCTTAATAAATCCAAACCCAGATAATTCAACTTAAACATTTTGTTCTAGGCGAGCAAAGTATAGATTTATTCAATATATTTCTTAGGACATTTTTGTCTTTAAGCATCCTGGTATTAGATATCACTGGATAATTAAAAAAATCCAAAAGCTAGGTGAAATATTTCAGTTAATACAATATTAATACAATAGTGGATAGACATATGAACACTAGTAATAACTAGAAGTTGTCTACAATTTCGGCCAAAAAAGCAACATTTATTTTATGGCTTGTTAGATTTAATAACCGTAGATTGTTTAGTAATGAGGTTTCGAGTTAATGAGAGAGCTGTTTTACTGCTGTCTTCTGCCAAGATGTTATCCCACAAAAAATGTATGCATGATAATTCATGCACACAACTGGGAGACACGGATTTGAGCTCATGCCAATAACACAGAAGTTGACAAGATTATTTAATGAACCATGTCTGGTATGGTGTATTGAGAAATCCTAGGGAACAGAAATCTTAAAAGTAAATGTGCTAAAATATATCAGTTCTAGTGACTGAATAAAGTTCTTGCATTTATTTCCAGTGAAAAAAGGTTGAATGAACTATTAAGTAATGTAAAGATTGCCAGGGGTTAGTATATCATGATTTCCCCTGGGATTTGTATTTTTCTTGTCTGAAGTGATGTGCTTTGTTACAGAAGGAAAACCTGCTGTTTGAAAGAGCTTAAATGTATGAGTAATACAGCTGTTTTCCCACTAATCCAGTTATATGCTTTGATAGCAGTAAGTGGCAGATGATAGGGGCAGCAATTCCATCCCAGCACGTTATGATTTAGTGACTTGGTTTCAAGTGTTGACACAGAGAGTGTAATTTGTTTATGATTGTGGGTAGGCTGCAGTTTGCAGGAGAAATGTATTTCAACTTCAAACTTGTGGAGGTGCGGGAAACCACACAAAGCAAAAATCTACCTTGCAGCAACAGGCATGTTAAAGGTCAGCAGCTGTAGAAGTGTTTGAAATCACTTAGCCTTTGTAAAAATCCAAAATAGTATTTACTGTTTAGGAACTGGAAATTAGATGTTATGAGCATTCTGGGGATAATAGAATCATGGTCTGTGAAAACTGAAAGCTTAAATTTTGCTCTTGTGCAGTTCTGCACATCAACTAAGATCAGGAGGAAGGAGATTTCTGGATGAATTGATGTAAAAAAAACCCATGTACTCATCTTACAGAATCATTACTGGGGACAAAAGCAATCTGTAGAAGATACATCCCCTTTCCCACTTTTTTTTCATAGCATAATATCATGTAATTCCCACAGCTCAGTAACTGCAAGTCTGTTTACTTTGCCACCCTTACTCTCAAATTGATACAATCTTTATGCCTTCCTAATTAAAATATTTAAATGTGATAATACAGAAACAAAGTTTTGTAAACAGCTTTTCAGTTTATCAAGGGCTTCTTTCTCTTTGTGCTGAATGTTTCTTCCTGCATTCTGCAGTTCAGGTTGCTCCTATATTCTCTTAGATACAGAAGAATGTTGCTTCCTTCTGCAAAATAATTTCTTAACCTTGTCTGAAAACTTAACAAACATGCCATGGGTGGAAACCTTAGTCTGAAGTCCCGTCAAAGGGAGGAGGATACTAGATTTTGCAGCCAGACAGCCTATTGTGCTTATGCTTTTGTTGCTCAAAGTTGTATATTTGTATAAGTGTACTTCTGTTCAACTGGCAAAAACTAACAGAATTTTCTTTAAAAATAGCTTAAAGTTTGGTTCTTTATTGCTTTAATGTATTTTTAGTGAACCTTTAATAAAATTGCCTACTCAAATAGACTAAAACCTAGGTTTTTTCTTGTGTTTTTAAATTTTGACACAGGAAATTTCAGTGGTGGTTAGTTTTTCCAAATAACATTGCTATATGCAGAAGAAATCAAACATGATCATAGTATTAGTGTGAGATGCTGGCACGATACATACGTGATGTAGTTATGTTGGTATATATAGCGGAGTAGATGAATAGGACTCCTCCTCTCTGAAGGGGCTTGCCAGTAAACTTGCTAATATACTTTGGTCCTTACTTCTCTTTCTTCATAATGCATTATATTAAGGACAAAATATAAAGATGCCTGCCATCTTTTTCATTATCTGGCAAATTAAAAAAAGATAGAGAATCAAGTTCCCACTGTAGGTCTGCATAAGCATCTCTCTTACTGATTTAACGCTGGGGCATTTCAGGTACAAATCTCAGTAGCTCAAATTAAGTGTACAGTTTCCTCAGCATCATAGCTGTATAAGGCAGTAAGCAAATGTGGTTTATTCCTTATTTTTTGGGGGAAGAGGTGTTATTATCAGTAAAAAGTGATATAAAGGGAAATTTAGAGCTGAGTGTTGAGCTTTGTGATTCTCTTAACAACAATCTATCTAATTATATCATGACCTTGCAGTTTTTCTTAAATTAAATAGCTTATTTTCAAGAAAGGAGGGAGCAATGATAGCTGTAGCAAAGCACATCTTCATAAGAATGATCCTTAATAGAAAATCATTAGCATTTCTAATGAAGGTTGTTATCTTGCACCTTCCCTATTCAGGGACCGAGTGAATTGTTGTATATATTGTTACATATAGTTTCATACAGATATGTTTAGAAGTAGGTGCTGGATTAAACAAAGTTCATAGAAGTTATTAACAAAATCTAGTATTAAATTTCAGCATTTCTAATAGTTGCAGGTAAGGTAAAGCTATGTATCTACAGAAATATATGTATGGGAAATATATCTTGAGGAAATGTTTAGCAAATGTAATGAAGATGAGTATTCTGTAAGTAACACAGGAAAAGTGGGAAATGTGGATGCCCAGCAATTGTTAAAAAGTTAGAAATTATTTTCCTTTTAAATAAATTAATGAGAATAGGAAAGGAAGCAAGAAATGCAGTAGCATGAACAACATTGTGAAATGTTTGTATGCCTGCAGAATTACAGTTTAATTTCTCTTCACTTCTAAAGAGAAAGTCAAGAAAGGAGTCGGTGATGCTACACTGAAGTATTTCAGGTGGGGCTAGAGTTTACACTAAGATTAGGGTAGCGAGGATGTTATATTAGTTGGCTTTTTTGCAAAAAAGTTAGTTGACTGCAGTGTGACCCTGATCCTCTGGAAAACAAATGGCACAGTTTGTATCAAGAAAAAGGAAAAGTGAAGGACCACTAAGAGTCAAACTTCTTTACTCAGTGTCTTCTCTGAGGACAGAAAGTTGTTTATGATTGATTGCTTGGTTCTTGAGAGCACCTTCTCACACTGCTGAGTCATCTAGGAAGCTGAATTTCAGACATACTCTGAAACTTACAGGATTTTTCCTTATTTTGGCTGTTCTGGAGTTCATAAATAAGTAAGCTGATAACTGATTTAATCACAGCTGAGATGTACTGTTACTGGGGAAAACTCTTGCATCCATAGACTCTCAAAATATTAAGACAAATGCACTGCAAGAATTGCTAGTTGAAGCTCAATAAATTTAAATGGCACATAAATACTTAATATGCTTCAATGAATTGCAAGGAAAGATTCTCGTTGTCTTCATATAAATATTTAATGCTTTCTGGAAGATGCACTTTAAGCAAACATCTACCCCTAAATGTAATTGTTAAGGTCTGTTACATAAGTAACCAAAAGAGTTTTAAGGATCAGTGATATATGGGTAGTAAGAAAGCGTGCAAGAGATCCGATTAGAATATGTCATTGACCCTTTTAGCCTTAAATCAAAGTGTTGGTTCTTTGGTTGGTTGTTTTTTGTTTTGTCCTGACGGCTTAAATATTTACCCCACGTAGCTGTTCATCATCCACCTGACTTACTAATAAACTGGGAAGTACTTCATCTTTATGTGATGAGAATACTTTAGCCTTCATCTTTGTAAATAGGGAATATTTACTAAGTACTTTTTCTTACCTGTGTATGCTTAAGTTTAGCCATGTCTATCTAGCAGCAGATGTGCTCAGTCATTGGGCTTTCCCTTATGCCTAATGTACTTAGAAATCCCTTGTTATCTTTATTTTAACCATCCCTACAGTGTTGTCTGTGCAATAAGACAGAACAGTGCATACTTATATAAAACAGACATCTACAGAACAGCCCATGATAAAGAGGTGAAAACTGTTTCTTTGCTGTCTGGGTGATAATACTCCCTATGGTAACTGCTTACAATTTTCTTTAATAACTGGGTTAAAATAACATGCCAGGATGTAAAATGAATATAATGCAAACCCATGGTGTTGTTAGTGCAAGGTCAAATCTCCTACCTTTGAGAATTAACACCTAGCTAGCACCAGGGCTACCTCCAGGAGCCAAGCTGCTTAAGCTAGTAAGCTTTCATAAAATTACAGACAGCCAGACCACATGCAGAAGCTACTTATATTTGTATTTAATGGCCATCCAGCCATACCTGATATATCATTTCAGAATTTACAAAGAAAGAAAGAAAGTGCTTCAATGATTTTTTTTTTTTCTGATTTCTCACTTAAACTGAGCCTTACATAGCTACAAACTTAAGAAACCTGAAGAATATAAAGCTAGTTTTCTTTTAGATTTACAAAAGTATACCAAGCCATATGAAGTTAGGAATTTGTTTGTTTATATATATATATAATTGTACTTGCTAGCAGAAAACAAACAAACAAAAAAAGCTGCTGCAGGCCCATGACATGAATCCAACCTGTAGTGAGGCTGAAAATGTATTCCCAGTGGGCACATGCACACAAAGCACATGTATATACCACATAACATACTAGAAGGTAGTGTGGCAGGAGGGCCAGGAGACCCCCTTGGATGGGTAAGTTGCCACTGAGGAAAATTCAAAGGAAAAAAGAGGCTTATAAAAGGTGGAAGCAAGGACAGGTGGCCTGGGAAGAATACAGGG
>JAOEHX010038876.1:0-42867 GCA_025448015.1 Bolborhynchus lineola | reverse complement strand
CATGGGGCTCCTGTGCATGGCCTTGATGAGCACAGTACCTACTTTTTCCTGACTTCTTGTGCTTTGCTGGATGCATAATGATTTCAGTGTCCTGAAGAATCCTAATAACTGTAAATATTTGTTCTGCTGCTGTGGGAAAATAAATGTTCTGATCCCTTAAATTATTGCCCTGTAGACCTCTTTGTAGAAAACCTTTTGTTAGTTAGAGCACTTAAAGTTCTTGTTTTATTTTTTTCAGTGTTTCCCATTGTGCTCTGGTCACTGTATATTGATTCTTCTCCTTTTACAGGCAAAATGTTCTGTTACTATTGTTCCAATAGTGATTGATTGATTAATTTTTGTCAAGTGGATGGGAAATACTAAGAGTGATTTTTGGAAATTTTATGTTGTAGTGTGAAGTCTTAATTTTAATGCTATAGTGCATTTCTGCTAATAGTGAAAATGTTCCTTGAATAATATATGTGCTGCCATGGTCCTCTGCATTTTCCTTAAGGTTATGTATAAAAGTAGGTTGGAAGCACTGAAATGTGTGGAGCTTGGGCTCCCTTTACCTTGAACAAGATTAAAAACTTGGAATTGAAATGGAGCTTTAAAGTTCACCACAGCTGTAAGACTGCTTTCTTATTTTCTTTCTTGCAATTTTACTTACAATCCTTAGAAATTTTAGCATGAATATTGAATTTTAACAACTCTTTTGAAATTTCATTATGAATATGAATATTTGTATTGGGAAGCCTAAGTGTGCATTTCTGCAGTATAAATCAGTGGAAATTCTCACAAGTGCCATAATTTGGCACTCTTTGCAATAGTGGTTCTTTTTCTTCAATATAAATGTATAAACCATTAAAAAAAATTTTTTTCTTTGCTTAATGTCAGCTTTTGTTTCCAGATGCTTCTTCCTTTACGTCACCTTCTGAAGCCTGTCTCTTCCATTTGCTGCTTCCTCAGGTTCATAAAGTGAATATTTCTCTAGCTCTCAGCTACTTTCTGCAATAGCTGCTTCAGTGCTCTTCTTTACAAAGAGTAAGAAACATAATCTGTTAATAGACTGATATCTCTTGGATAATTAGACTAAAGGCTACAACGAGTTAAATTTGTATTTTCTCTCATTGTTTTAAGAGCAAACTTATGTGAATATGTATAATAATAATAAATATAGGGCAATATCAGCCTCAATTCAGAAGTGATGCTATTTCCATATGAAGTAGTAGTAACATCATTCCTAGGCTTGGAGATTCTGCTTTGGGTATCAACATTGTAAAAATATAATAGTGTTGGTGCATGAAAGAGCAACAGAAATTATTTGAGCATGCTTGACTTGCAACAAGAGATAAGTGAATTGTCCATTTCACTCAGAGAAAAAAAGACATGAAATGTTTTAATGCAACTTTTCTCTGCATAAGTCCTTACAAAATATGCAGTACTAAAGGACTCTTCAATTTAATAGATGGAGGCATAAGAAGGCCTGTTCAATAGGATCTATAGCTAGAGAAGCTCAGAGTGCAAATAAAGCCTGAATATTTAACAGTTGTGTTTAAGTAATTGCTGACAGAAGGATGTGCTACTTTCTCCACCAGTGGGGATCTTAAGAAATTAAGACATTTGCTGCCTCCCTGTTTTCCACTTTCAGTGGATAATAGGTGGCTTTTGGAAGTCTGAGATAGATTGAGGTCCTTGTTGAAGGTGAAAAGGAAAGGAAACTGAGCTTCCTTGACATTATCTCATATGGGATGCAATGACCAGAGCACATCTAGACTAGGAGAATTTGCATAAATTAGCGTTGCAAGTAAATATGGCAAGCCAATTAAGTTGTCCCTAGACAATAAGCTGTGAAGTGCTGAAACATGAGGGAATGTTTGTAGGATATGCATATGAATAGAAAATGTGTGTGTGTGAGAAGCAGGCAGTGTCAGCACTATAGTTAAAAAGCCTGTTTGCAGAAAACACCCTAACTGCCAAAAGAGCTTAGAGCCCACCGACTTTCAGTTGCTATTTGCATTTTACTTGCATCCGCTGCACTTTGTGGTGGTTCTTCATCTCTGTTATCCTGAATATCTTGTTCAGCTTCCTTTGGTAATACTGCAAGAAGTGACTCCTGCTCTTTTTTCTCTTTCTCCCAGTGAAGGGTGAGGAAAAAAAGCCGGGTAACATGTGGAATGAATGGAAAAAAATCTTTAGAGAGCTGTTCTGAAAAACTGAGAAAAAAATTCATTGTATGCATACATGGCATAGTAATGTGTTAGGCAGGGGAGAGAGATGCTTTCTTTTCAGAGAAATAAGTGTGTATCTTGAAGAGAATGCTTACACTAATAATGAATTTGATAGGTAAATGCCTAGGTATGAAATGCGTGTGGTTTTTAGTATTTTCCTCTCCATTAAGGCTTTTCAAGCAAGATGTCAAAAGTAAAAGTAGGAGGGAAAGAAATGGCACAATTAGCAGTTAATTTAGAGTAACTAAAGTGTATTAGGCCCAGGCAAATTAACTACTTTATTTTTGTTCCTTGTTGTTTGTAATCTTTTAAGTATGAGTCATTTAAAAGCCAATCTGGCTTGGTACAGTGTGTGCTGTTTTATAGTCATTTCTCCTTCCCAGCATGAGCATTTCCTTGTTAATGTTTCACATCTGTTCTTTGTAATTTAGTGATTATGTGCAGGCCTCTGTGTCCTCCTTGTTTGTTTTAAAAGGACAACGGGAAGCTTCATTTATGTGAGATTAAATCGATGTCTGTGATTTATTAAAGTTTGGGTGTCCTGAATCGCTGCTTTTGGTGGTCTGTGTAAATTAATATTTTTAGCAGAAGATGAAAATGGTTGGATGGTTGCAGAAAGTCAGTAATCTACAGTTAGAATCAATAGAATGTTTTAAAATTGAGTTGTCAACTGTATGCCACAGATTTATGTTTCTTTCTTATCAGTCATGCTCAGGCTCCTTGCAAGTACCTCAAGTATGGTTTTGGCTTAGCCAGTATTCAGAGTACAAGTTTTAATTCTATGGGAATCTATGTTCATGCTCACACAGGGTATTCATGTCCAGAAAAGAATATTTGCTGTTAAATAGAAATCCTTCTTAGAGCTGATATTATTATTGACTATTCATATATTCATATGGAAAGTGGTCACAACATATAGTTTAGATGACTCGTGACTGTTTTCATATTATATTATGCAATATGAAGGAGAAAATGACCAGAGTGAATTCTGTTCAGGTGTGAAAATAAATTATTTACCTATTTTGTAAATGCTTTAAAACCTTCTCTGACTTTGAGGTACTCAAATAAAAAGGGCAAATGAAATCAGATGACTTACTAATTATGAATAGTTTTACTGGAGCACGTAATGAGCTTTCAGGAATTATAGAGTAAGGTTTATTACTTATACTAAAGTAGAATCAAAAAAAATGAATCTGGTTGTGGAGATGATACTTCACAATTAAAATACTACTCAAGACTGGAGTCTGAGTCTGATCTTTGCCAAAGTTACCAATGTAACCTTCAGCACATTAATTAGGACTTTGGTCTCAGTCAGCCTAGAATTTAGATGCTGTGCTTTGAGAGCCAAGTATTGTGAGGGGGAAGAATGTTCATCCCCAGATAATTTGTTTGCTTTACTGGTACTCAGTATTCATTTTCATGTGCCTGTGTGTTTACGTATATGTACCAACCTGTTACTGCTGACTTGGGTGAAGATGTTCTGGCCTATGAATTACTGATGTGAACAGGGACTTATCTTCATTGACAGAAAGAATGAGAGGATTTGTCAGTCCAAAAAGAGCTTATGCTGCATTTGGGTGAAGGCTGGAATTGAGGTTGGGGGGAGGTGTTTTGGGAACAGGTATAGCAGTTTGCAGAGATTAAAGAGGAGAGTTTTGGCTTGCAGGAGTTGAACAGCATCAGCCCAGAGTACTGTCTTGACAAAGCAACTGAGTGGGTCCTGCTATCCCAGCTGGCAGTGCAAATCACAGCTGGAGTCACAAACCAGTCCTCCAGTTAATGGTCTCTCCAGTGATTGAGACTGAACAAGTGAAGAGAGGGGAGGAGAATTTAAGAATGTAAAACCTGTGGTTTCAGATAAGAATAGTTTAATAATTTAAATAAAGTAAAATATAGCAATAATAGAAATAGTACCAACAATAGCAATATTGATAATAATAGGGGGAAAAAAAAATGAACAGCATGGAAATGAAAATTCAGAAAACCCAAGTGACTCACCAGTTGCTCACGGATACCCAGCCTGACCTGAGCAGTGATCAGTCCCTTCTGGGTAAATCCCCGCAGTTTATATACTGGGCATGACGTGCTGTGGTATGGAAACTAGCCTTAGCCTTTGGCTAGTTTGGGTCAGGTGTCCTGTCTCTGCTTCCTCAGAGCTTCTTGTGCCCCACCTCACTTGCAGAGCATGAGAGACTGAAAAGTTCTTGATCAGGGAAAGTGCTACATGACAGTGACCAAAACCTTGGTGAGTTGTCAGCATTGCCCTCAGACTAAAGATGAAACACAGTACTACACCAACTACTAGGAAGGAAATTATTCCAGCTGAAACCAGGACACCAAAGACGACTGTGAGGCTGATTGTGATCTTTACTTTTTTTTTTTTTTTTCCTTTTATATTCACAGTGTTTGTACACTTACATTTCCTGTTGAATGCTGCAGTTACACACTTTTAAGCTCAAGATGGAGGATTCTTCTCTGCTACTCATGGATGCTACTTGATTTTTGTGCCTTTCCATTGTTCTTTAGGTTCTTCACTTGAAAATGTATACCCATATGGCAGAATTAGTTTAGGTTAAGCATGTAATAAAACTTCTTCAGAAAATTCTTGCAGCCTCCATGTGCTCAGGCAGCTGGGGAGGTAGAGGTACAGTCATAGGGTCTTTCTTCCATATAACTTTTTGAGTTTCCTCTTAGACCCCTGTAAATTCTTGGTGTATCTTGGAGCAAAGCTCCCCATCCTAATTACAGGCTATGTAGGAAAACTCACTGCCTTTTGTTTATTTTGAACTGTTTTCTGGTGCCCCTTTAGCTCGGATCCTGAGAGAGGGACATTGAGCACCAGGTTGGACTTTCACTCTTTCCATCTTGCTCTGGATTTTACAGAGGTCTCTCATCCATTTTCTGAGTCATCTCTCTTTTTCCTGACTGAATAGTCTCAGCTTTCTTGGCCTCCATTGAGCCCCTTATAAATCTGTTGTATGCTTTTTGAGGTGAGGAATCAGAATTATGTACAAGCATTATGTGCTATGGGGTTTATACAGAAACTTTTTTCTGGTTTTCTATTCTTTCTCTAATTGTTTCAATTTTTATTTGACTTATAAGGAGTCTGAGTCAATTTTGTTGTAGAACTAATAGTAACAGCTCCATGTTAGTATTTCTGCATATTAATATTCAGCACAGTGTCCATCATTTTGTAGGCGAAGCCAGGATTATTTTTTCAAACCAGGTGCATAACTCTACATTTATTCCTGTTGCATTCCATCTATCATTTTGATTGCTCACTCACTGAGACATGGAAGGTCCATCTGCAGATCTTCACAGGTGGTCCTCATCTTTACTGTCTTTAGTATTATCTGCAGAATGTCACCTTCCTGGTCACTCTTTTTCCTGACTAATTATGAATATGTGAGCTGCACAGCTCTTAGTTTAACTGTCTGAAAGACTCCTGAGGAGCTGACTCCCCTGTGAAAACTCTGAGCACTTAATCCTACTTTGTTTGTTATCTTGATAACCAATTATTTATTCATGCTAAGACCCTAAACTTCATCCAATATTTTTTTTTGTTTCTATAACTGAAGGCATTGTTAACTTTTGTAGGGGGACTCGGAGAGTTGCTGAAAACTGTCTGGCTCATAAGAATATAGAACTTACATTATTGATATAAGGCAGATTTTTATTTAGTGATTATGTCTTGCTGTAGAGTAGCACTGTGCTAGGGATATAAATAGTTTCTGGTTTATTGTATTTTAAACTCTAATATGGCTTTGATTTCATCATGTTTTAAGTTTTATCATTGCAATAAAAAAGGGCCTTGTAAAATAATTTTTATCTGTGATATGCATTTCAATTTATAGAGGAGCTGTTGATATCCTCCACTGTTAGGTACAGTCATCAAAGATGAGAGAGATTTAATTTTGTGTCTTATTGAAGTTGTCACTTTAGATATATGGTGCACATACTTCTTCTATTCATGGTATTTAATTTTTTTATACCTAAGCTGACATTTAGATACAGAGAATAAATTTACTTGGCTATTTCTCAATATCCTATGAGAGCTACATCAAGAATCACATTTGAAGTACTGACATTTCCAGCAACAATAGCTGTATTGTATGCCCACTGGATATGTTGACAAAATCAAGTTTTGTTAGGAAAAATACGTACGAAAATTATTTGCAATAAAAGCAGGGAGAGGGAGGTCATTAGCAAAGTATTGTCAATCCTGCCTACTCAGAAGCTATATGGAATCTGTCATTTCTCTGCTGAATTAACTGTGTCATAGTTAATACTGGAGAAATGCCAGAAAATTATCTGAAATCGCTTTTTGAATTTGAAATGTGAAGGCCCCAGGCAGAGGATTCCCTGAAGACAGTGAGCAGTAAAGTTGTCTGTGCAGCAGACAAATCATCATTCATAGCACTGGTATATTTTTAGATTCAACCTGGTGAATAGACTCAATATAGAATGTATTAATTGCTGGTGCAATCAGAACTATTTAGAAACTATTTGTTTCCACCTGTGATTAAGGATGGTTTCAGTAACCTTTGATTATGGCTTTCAGAAATGTTTTAGCAGTAAAATTCAAGTTAAATATTATGTCAGGGGTAAACTATCTGTTTCTTTGCACACAGATGACTTTATAAAGTGTTTGTAAACTGATTAAACACAAGTATTGTCAAAAGTGTATGTGATAAACCAGATATAAGAACTAATGGAAAGGTCTGATTCTTTAAACAGCTCACACATTTGTTGTTACACTGAATATAGTGTGGAAGTCAAGGAACTGTTAAAGAGAACAACCTTGTGAAGAGGCATAATATCCTCTTGTTTTCGCTGTTTGGCAAGTGTTGATGCCTCTGCTCTGTTTAGCAGCCGTCACTGACTCAGCTGAGAAATGAAAGATTAAGTAGTACATGTTTCTTAAAAAAATATAGGAAGTTATTTATTAATCTTAAATATTTTGTTTACTTGTTAATACTGACAGCTAAACTTAGAACCTTCAAAGTTGGCACAAAATGTGGGGTGGTGGTGGGATTACTTACAGGTAGTTCCAATATTTATTTTGATTCACTGCAACTTGGATGAAAAGTTTCATGTATCAAAAGGTATTATAGGCAACTTTATATGAGCTTGCAAGAGGTTAAATATTTGTGATTTATTTTGTAATGGTTTTTTATTATTTCTTTTATCCTGGCTGTAGGTTAAACTCTTTTTCTGAAATAAATTAGAAGTAGAAAATGTATTAACAATGTTAAAGTTCAAATTCCAGGAAAATATGATAAAAATTATGGAGTCCAACTTCTAGATTTCTATAGAAACTTTAACTGACATAACTATGCTCTTTTGTGTTAAGTGTGGAACACAAAATCTGTAAGACAATACATTTAATGAGGAAACCAGAGATAATAATTAATATACTTGTGGTACACTTCATGTTGTTCTTGAAAACTTTTTGCTTGTCTCAGTGTTTTTCAGATGCTCAGGTAGCATAACAAAACAAGATATATATAAACAAGCATATATATTTATGTATATAAGCCATAACCGTATCTTTGTGTGTTCTCATTCGAAACACTGTAATTTATTGCTCTTTGTGAAGAAGAAAACCTGTGAGATGTCTAATGTATGCTTCTCCGAAAGCAATTCTGTTGTGTAAAAATAAGAAAAGCTAGCTTCTCTTACGCTACTTGAGGGAGTGTATGTGGCTTCACAGCTCTTGATTTGAGTTTGTCTGTAAATGGGCATTTGACTCATCTTACTTCATCAGTATCTCAAAGCTTATCCTATAACGCATTTCAGTATTCTTCAAAGAAATGTCTGAAATTTTAAAATGTAAACCAGATGATATACAATGGACTTTGGTTAAACTATGTGTAGATATTCAGATGTAGGATGTATTGAAACACCTGAAAATCTTCTGCTCCTGTTTTAAATAACTTAATAGGCTGACTAGAGTTGATTGTTATTAAAGTGTCCTGTACTTGTCTAGAGGAAAATCACATGGTTGTTACACATAAAAAGACCATGAAGACCTTGATGAGTTTATGGAATAAATGATGGTGGCATTATCTGCTTTATCTAAAGGACGTGTCTGTGACAGATCACTTTAAGCAGGCATGGGGCATGTAACTTCTTTCTAATGTCTCCTGTCACACAGAAACAAGAACAGGACTCCAGATCCTGATAAAAGTGGGCTGTAGAAAGCTTTCTTCATTTTTTTAAGACTGTCAAATACATCAGCTGATCTGATTATTTTGGTCTGATTTAGTACCTGCCTCAAGACAACATAAAAACACAATATGCTTTTAGTACTGCTACACATTATATATTTGATTACAGCATATTTTTATATATGTCTTGGTGGCACTAGAAGAGATTGACAGAAAGAGGTAGAATTAAGTGGCAGACTACCTATTATGTGTATCCAATATTTGAAGCCAAATGGTCAGGCTGATAGGAAGAGAGCTTTGTCAATTTGTTGCTCATATCCACTGTGTTATTTTCCTTTCTTTCTTGTTTGCTTTTTTAGTACTGGTGTGTTTTCCATGGATGTCTTTTGGTTGTGCAATGAAGAAAATACTAATTATCAGATAAGTAAGCGGATACTTTCAAAAGCTTGTAGTATAGTCCTGATTTTCAGATCTCTGCTAGGGGCAGGATTTGAACCATTGCCTCACTTAGAGGTTTCAGAATATATGATGTGTTCTGAGGAATTTCAGAATTTTTGCAACAAATGTTGCCAGTAGGATTTATTTTCGGAAGTGTGGAAGTTAGGAAGATTATTCCCATGTGTAACAGGCCTGTGAACAGTATTCTGCTGCAAGGAGTAGACCATAGCTATAGCTACAGAACTTGGCTCTAGTCTTGGAGTTAAAATGGAAGAAATAACATAATGGATTATTTCAGAATATGTACTAGTTCTAGATAACTATTTCAGCTATATATACTGAAAATACAGCTATTATTGGTGAGTTGTAAAAACAAACCAACAAACAGGTGGGAGAATAAAATCTGTTGCTGTAGTTGCATGGAATGGTACATTATGTATAAGTAGATATCTGCCTTTTTATGTTCTTTGGAGGGTTAGATGTCTTTGGTGCAGTATTGATGAAGAAGACTGTATCATGGTAAGGAAAAACTGGAATATGTAGTTGGTATAAATGGATAATATTAATTAAGAAATCAAGTATGCAGATTTGGCTCACCTCTAAAGAAAAATAGGTCATTTGGCATTTTCAGTTAATGAAGAATTTTGCATTAAGATGAAAAAAGACTTGGCATGAAGCAGATGTATTAGTCATGAGATGCAAGCAGCATTCTGGGAAAGGTTTTTTTTGCCAGAACATACGCTTGGCAAGGAGAACAAATAGGAGATACATGAATTGAGTCAGGAAACACTGCTCACTGAAAATGTCTTTTTCCCCTGTAGCTGCTACTCTCTGTTCCATCATCAAACCTGCATTGCCAATACTAGTATGATGTTAGAGGGAGCAGTGTTTCACTTTCAAGCCTCAGATGAGGTTTGTTCAGGAGCTCAGGCTTCAGATATTCATGTTCAAGCACAAACTGAAGACATCTCCAAAGCTCCCTGTGTAAATCTGTTCAGTTTCTGCCTGTCATATCTTTACCTAATCATGCTAACCATAAGCAATACTTCCTAGGACTGAGTTGAATCTCAGCTGGAAACAGGGCATGCTTCTTAGCATCAGGAATGGCCCCAGTTCTCTTTCTTTTCACTTAGTGAAGCCAACTGTCTGCAGTGGAGGTGTGAAAGCTTCCTGAGCTGTAAAGAGGAGTGAACAGAGTTCACTTCTCACAGGTCATGAGATTACATGGAAGCAAGGATCTGCCTGGGAAGATGCAGTGACTGGGCAGAGGTGTGCACATACTTAGTTTACATTTCTTATGTGTTTACTTTGATCTCCCTCTGAAAAGTTAATTAGCCTAGTTGTTCTCACCAAGTTTGGCTTTTTTGCTCATATTCAAGTATCTTTCAGACAATTTTGGGAGGCTGATTATAAGGAAATCATCTGGATATGTCCATCCTAAAGTTAGAGGTTTTGTTTATTTTTCATGTTAATGTTATATTTCTAAGCAGGACAATAATTGCTTGTTTTGTACTGAGTAAATCATAAAGTTTTGTTTTTCTGATTTGAAAACAGCCCTGGATTTCTCTGCAAATGAGGTTTTGCATTCACATTATGAAACTTTCATTCCTTTTTACAGTTGATAATGCCTGAGAAAATAAATCAATTAAAGGTTACTGAAGTACTAAGGTGTGTGGTTCTGTTATAACTGAATCCAGGAGTGTCACTTGGCTTAATGAGATAATTTGTCTCTACCAGTATAGGGTTGGTTTTTATTATTTGTATTCATTAGCCTTTTACTTAAAAACTGCTCAAGTTTTTAGTACATCTTCCCATAGGAAACATCCTCATTAAAACAGCTATCTATATAAGAAAAAGTAACTTCTGATGTCTGAACTACATTTTATTTTGTATACTTTTAGCCAGTTGTTAGGAAACGTGCTCCTTGAACCTGGACAGTTGCCATTCTTAAATTTCAGGATTTTAATTTGGTTTCAGGCTGGTTTTAATTTATGTAGTAGTTTTGTAATGTAAGCACTAGTTAAAATTATTCTAATTAATATGTGGAATATTAATTGATATGTATGTAATGAAATTGTATTTACTAGGGTCCAGCTATAGCTGGACTCATGTATTTCCCATACATTAGCATCACTTAATTTATGTTTTGGGAACCTCAGACTGCAAGTTTATAGTGTTTAGATTAAGCACAGGCATGATTTCCACCAACCCTCCCACCCCTCACTCCCCAGTGCCATCAAATGATTTTGTTAATTTTTATTCTCCCTTTTAGGAAGGATAGCCCCGCCTTTGATTTTTCTGATAATTCACATGATTTCAGCAATCCTTAATAATTAACTGAAGTCCTTTGTATCTTGTATTTGATGGAAATATGAAAGGATCTGTCAGATTGTAATTTACTTCTTAGTCATGTAGCAATATTTGGTATTTTTCTTAAGACAGCACCTTCTGCATTTAATTCATTACGTGAGACTCTGCTTAGATCTCTGGAAAGTTGAGCAGTGGATCTAAATCTTACTGTAAGATTGAGAAATTCTCCTTGTTTCCCCCAAAGAGACAGGAGCTGAGTGTCCTCAAATCCCAGGATATTGGTGGAGTCTGTAGTGCTGCTGGTTATAGATTCAGTTTTAGATTTGTTATGCTAGGATTTTGAGATATCCAGATACCTTTTAGTTTTCTGTCTTATAAATTATTGCTGTATAAGAGAATCAAGTACTTTGTTTAAGAAATGAGCTAATGAGTTACTGCTGTTAAAAAATATTAAAATGAGGTAGTAAATAATTGCCAGATGTGCAGTCAAGTAGCTGTTGCACTTATGTCAGCTGAAAACAGGCTCCCAGCCCCTTTGTAATTATGATTGTACTACCATTATGTCACCTTTCACTGTCCAAGACTGAGCTTCTAGCGTCATTCTCCTCTTTACTGATGTGATCACTTAAGCAGTTGCTCTTCTGAAAACTTCTGAACCTTTGCACTTTGTAGCCTGCTTTACTCTTTTCTCCTGCTCAAACTTACTTCTCTAGGGTGAGTACTTAAGGAGTTTCTTGACCACTTCCCTGCTGAACCAAAGCCTCTGAGCCTACAGATAAGGCTGTATCAGACAGAGAAGCCTGGTAGGTGAAAACAGAGAAGAGGAGAAAATTTTTTTAACAAATACCTTTAATGTTGTAGCATCTTTTTCCTCCCTCACACACATGTGCATGCATGTACGTGTCAGGAAAACAGAAGTATGCCTGCACGTGGATTTCAATAGAGAAAATGGCCAGAAGCCAGTGTTCCTGGAAAAAGTAATCGAATTTCTCAATTTTATGTATGTTTGTTAAATTAAAGGAGACTTTCAGATAGTTTGGGTCTGGAAACATACTGGGAAGGTCTCTGTTTCTTCCAATTCTTTCCGTTTTGTTTGTTTTTCTTTTTACAGGAAAATTTAAAAGGCAATTTTGTTGTTCTGCAATTTGAGGATCATAATTGTCTTAAATCTTGTTTTTAATTTCTTTTAATGGATTTTCCTCTCTAACACTGACTTTCTTCCCCAGTCCTTGATGTATTTCTAAGAATTTTCATTTTAAATGTTTTTATTAATGTTAGCACACTTGAGAAGATTGCCAGATATGTGAAGGAACAGTGCGCTAAATGTCACTTGTCTGGAAAAAAGGTTCTGTGCAATTCGTGGTGGTTTTTCTTTTTCATAGCACTGATAACCAGAGGAGGATGTTGGTGAATATTTTTGATGGAAAGTGAGCCTTGGAGAGTCAGCCTTTTTCAGGAGGAATCTTTCTCTTTGAACTGCGAAATGTTTGACACAGAGTTGATACATGCCTGTATAGGTACGTGCACATTTTGTACAAAGGCTATAATCAAAGTTTTTTAAGTTAGGCGTTCAAGCACTCAGAAGTTTTCGCTGTACCACTACTTCCTTTTCTTTGCTCTTTGTTATTGAGCCTAGGGCAGGAGCCTTCTGGAGTAAAGGAACATGATCCCGGATGGTTTCATGATAAGTGTGTACATCGGAGCTGAAATAAGATTGCACCAATAACTCTAAATCTGATGTTTTCAGCACCTTGACTTGTGAGACTTCATTTCTTACATCTTCTTTTACTGTATCTTTTGCTGTATCTTTTTGTTTAAAAAGCATTAGAAAAGTTTTATTACATACTGCTCAGTATATTTAGGAGCAGGATCAGTTTTCTGATGAACTGTTGTTGAACTTCATGATTATGAGAATTTTAAACATATGAACAGTAGTTGCTGAATATTGTTATTCAAGTGGTTCCAATTTTCTTTGCACCAAACAAGTTGGGATTATTGTTCTTCAACACCAGCTCCTTAAACAAGCATCTTAGTTCTTTGTCACAGAGATGAGTTTAAAGACCTAATTCCTGAATAGTTGCTGAAGGTTTATAGCAGTTCTTGTGGATCTGAAATAATTTGGAAGCTGAATACTTGGTTCAGGCATGATTTCCTGCATATCTGGATTTAAAGTAATTTGAAACCTGAACAGTTGTTTCAGGGATGATTTCCTTCATGGTTAAAGGAGCTCTGTTGTGCTACTCTTCTTCACTACCAGCAAAACTCATTATAAATTGTATTCCTAAGGTTTTCAGCCTTAGCACTGCAGTTTTCCCTCCATTTAGACAAAGGCTTTTTCTTATTTATCTATGAAAAGTGTTGCAATATTTTTTTCTTAAAAGTGATTGAAAAAATAGATTCATTGGCCCAGTCCATCCTCTGCTTCTGCATTTGCTTGTACAGCAGCTCTCTGCTGCTCAGCTTGAGGCATCTGTGCCCACTGCAGCTACCCAGACTGGCAAAGACCATTATTTTATGGTCATCACAGAGTGGTTTGGGTTAGAAGGGACCTTAAAGATCATCTAGTTCGAATCATGCTGTCATGGGCAGGGACACCTTCAACTAGACCAGGTTTCTCAAAGCCCCATCCAGCCTGGATTTGAACACTTCCAGGGATGGGCCAGCCACAGATTCTCTGGGCAACCTGTTCCAGTGTCTCACCATCCTCATAGCAAAGAGATTTTTCCTAATGTCTAACCTAAATCTCCCCTTTGTCAGCTTAAACCCATCTCAGCTTGTACTGGGGGCTGCTGCTTTCTGTCTGAGCTGTGCCTCATGTTGTGGTAGTATTCTCATATGGAAAGAAACAGCACTCAGGTCATAGTGTTATATAAAAGAAATAGCAGGTTGCGGTAAGTATTGGTTCAGCATACTCCATACGGTCTGCAGGCGAAGAATACATAACGTGTAAATGTCATTAACCTCATTTGACAGACTGGGTCTATGTTAATTCATCCTCAACTTTTCTGCAATCACATCTGATGGTTTTGAAGTATGGCTAAAACTTACCTGTTAGTCTGGTAAGACTGCAGATGTGCACTACTGTGCCATCTGCCTGTGGTACGTGGGTGAAGCACTGTGGCTCAGTAGAAATCATCAGCTATGCATTTATTGGATGTTAAAAATGTGTTAAGGTACATTTCACTTAGTTTTTCCTGGATTAAATCATTACTATTTCAAGATGCATTTTTTTTGTGTTTTTAAGAATTTTTAATCAATTTTTGTATTTTTAGTACCAGCTTCATTGAGTAATATTGAAACAGAACAAGTCTCACATTTTCTATTTTCTTTACTATTTTTTGAAATTTCTCCACATAATTATCTTCACTCTATTTACAGTGCACTTCTGTTCTAATGTACAAGAAATGTTCCTTTTGAGTTTTCTATATTCTGATGTATGCTGTTGGATATCTGTTTAGTGTCATTTGGGATTTAAGGATAAACCACATGGGTTTAAGTTTTTAGTTAATGAAAACTAGTAAGAGTTTAGAGGTTTGGTTTCGTTTTGGTTTTGTTATTTTTTTCCCTAGCATCTGAAGAAGTGCACAAAGCAGAACTCTTTTTTTAGAAGAATTGCAAGGATTTTCATAACGGCTTGCTGCTAGTTTAAAATATCTAGAAAAAGACACGGTTGAAGGAAAATAGGGGTTAAGTCCTGCATGTGACCTTTAACAGGTGTTTTACAAGGTACTTGCCTTGGAGTGGCTCAGGCTAACAAGTTCTATACTGGGCATCTCTTCTGTAACCAACTTAATTGCTTATCTGATACCAGATCTTGATTTCACTTTGAATTTTATTCTCTTTTCTGATGGTTTTCATGCTTTTGAAACAGTTTTTCAGTAGTGACTTGAATTCATAGATTGTCTTATTTCTTCAGGCTGCTCTGCTGATTGCTTCAGCTTTAGATGTTTCAGTGTCACTCTGACAGGGCAATCAGGATCTGTGAAACTGACCACCCTGTTCTGCATCCATGTACCCTGGCTTATTCTGACTTTCTCCTTCACAGAGCTGACGCATGGGCTTCTTACTGACTTCAGCATTAAAAATAACATGGCAAATACTGTGGAGAGGGAGTAAAAGCTGCAAGATACCGTACGGATATGCACTGGGTTCTTCTGCACATGTGTAGAAATAAGGTCCAGCTAGCAAGCTAGAACTGAGGAAGCTGTGGAAGAAGATTGCTCAGAGAAGCAGAAGAGATATAGGATATTCATCTGGAGTTTTTACTGGAAGCCATATCCATCCAGGATTGAAAGGTGAGATTTTTTCCTGTAGGTTTTTTATTTCATTTTTTGTTTATCTGTTTGATACAGGGAAGACAGTTGTCTCCAGCGTGCATCTCTATGAAAGTTATATGAAGCAGCATGTATGTTAATTTTCTTCAGTTTGGTCACTTAGAATGTGGTTTTAGGGCAATTATGGTGATTGAATGTCCTTGGAACATAAGTTTCCAAGGAGATGACTCTTGCCTGACAGCTTAGTGAAGTGAACTGGAGAGGTGCAAAGACTGAATAAAATGCTTGGTAACTGGAGGCAGCCTGGAGTGAGAGAAAAGATCATGACAAGGTCCTTGGTAGGAGGCTGAAATCAGACAAATACAGAATAGAAACAGATAGGAAGAAAGAAGTATTTGAAAAACATCCTGAAGATGAGATCATTACTTAATGCTTTTAAATCAAAATTATATGGATTTCAACAAATACCACCATGGATCCAGCTAGGACATATTCTTTACTGTAGTTTGCAGTGGATGTCCAAACTGATTAAAGTAGTGCTCCCTTCTAGCCTTTTCTTCTCTGTTTGAAGCTGATAAGAAAGCATTGAAGAAAGCATTGTTTATCCAGTTTAGGTTGTGGCATATAAAATTATAGCTGGCAATTAAAGGTGAGGAGGAAAGCCACAGCAAGGATAGAGATGAGGAAAACATGAGGAAAACTGTGAATTGTCTTAAATGCTTTAGAAACAGTGCTTCTCTTGCTATGTTTTAAATGGGAATTATCTGATGGTGGAAGGCACAGCATGTTGAAAGGGACAGGTAAAGACAAAATGCTAGGAATGGCACTATTCTGAAACGTTGACCTGATTGTGAATTTCACTGGTGAAATAGCTATTTTCTGGAACCACTGACAAAAGATTGTAGTATCATGGTAACTAATTTTCCAAGTGTGACATTCAAGTATTTGCTCTTCGGATGGTTGCCAGAAAGGCTTCTAATGCTGCTCTGTTGGGGAATGTGTTATTAAATGTTATAAAAGATTTACAGTTGGTGTTCTGGGGTAGTATCAGTAGTACAACCTGAACTTTAATTGTAGTATCATCTAAAACTTAATTCCATTAATTCCAGTGCATAAAATGACTATATTTGCATCTAATTCTCTTGTTTGTCAATCTGATTAATTAACCTTCATGTTATTGATTCTGTGTCGGATATCTGAATATACACAAATGACAACACAAAGATGTTTTGGTAATAGTAGGTTTTGTGCCTTTTTGTTTGTTTTCTATTGGGGTTTTGTTTTGTTTCTCTGGCTCCTACTTCCCCCTTCCATTTAATAGATGGTCTTTTAGCATACTGTCTCTTAGTTGATATTCCTTCTACCAAGGTCTGTCCCATGAACATGTTAGGTCTAGCTTACAGAAAGAAAAATACTGTAGATGTTTTTGTGACTGCACTTGAGCTTTCTGTTACAAGGGACAGTCAAACAATCTAGCAGTAATAAACTCTGATTTGTGGCAGGAGTAGAGCAGCAACACCCTCTCAGTGTCATGAACTAATGAAATCTTGTATATAAAATTTAAAAAGTTGATCCTGTTGTCCTATAGGTTAATATGCTGGGTATTATCTAGGCACTAAATCATTTTTGTAGAGGAAACAGGGTTAGAATTGACCTAGTTCGAAAGTTTAGGCTACTTTGCATGCAACTGTTTAGCAGCATGTCTCAAAATAGCATTAATTTGTGAAGTCAAGTGATGACACAGAAAAGACACGGAAAAGAGCATTCGCATGGGCTTTTGTTCCATATATTTGCTTCTTAAAGTGGAAAACAAAAGATCTCGATTGTTCCACTGGATTGGATTGTACACTACTGTTAGGTAGAAATAAAATTTAATTTTTATGGGAAGTATTTTCTCACGAGCTGCTCAGTTCATTAGTGAATGGGTAGTACTCTCCCGTCTGTAGTACTAAATAGCACATCTGTTCAGATAATCAGAACCAGGGTGTCAGGGAAATGCTTGAGTCTTCACATGTGCTTCAGAAGCTAGGACTCTATTTCCCAGAATTTGCATTTGTGAGCAGTGTGACCAGTACCAACAAGATGTTGATATTTTATTGTGGGTGATGATCTTGGTCCATAGCTGTCATCTGAGAGCAAAGAGAAAAGGCTCTAGAAATACTGTCTTACCAGCTGCATTTTGCATAAGTTAAAGACCTTTATCGGTTATTTTCTGTCGTTACTGTGTGGATATCCGAAGGGTGGCAATCTGGTTTTTGTTCTGTGCCTTTTTTTTTTTTCAGTCTCTTGCTCTTACTATTTGAGTAAGTTCTCCTCCTTGATCCAAGGAAAAAAACTCAACCCAAAACACAACCACCAACACAAAACCCCCCTGGTTTGTCACCCTAACTGCCAAACAAGTTATGCAAGAGAATTTATGTGAATTTTAAGTCATTTCAGCTAGTTATATTTTCAGTCTGAGTTGAACATTACTGTCTTTGAAGGTTGTCCTGTTTCTATCCACTGCTTAAGAATGAGGAAAAAAACCTCCCAAAAACCCCCAAAACCCAAAACAAACCACACAAAAAAACCCTTTGTATATGGTGAATCTGGTTTTAGATTTAATTTTTTGACTTTTTGAGAGAGGAACACCCCAGGTCTAGGGCACCTGTTGCTCTTTATTTCTGTGGAAATACAAAGTGGCAGAAGCCCTGAAGTGGTTTGGCCTGCAGCTACCAAACCCCTCCCCCACTCAGGGATGTTGTGCTGTGTTAGGTACTCTCTCTTGGGTTGTTATTTTCTGATCAGGTTGCAGCAGTGCAAGCAAGATAAAGTCTGCGTATGTGTGTAGCAGAAAGCTGAGGGTGCTAAGGACTTGCTTAGGTCCATTTAAAAGAAACAGCTTGGAAGCTTTGATGCTGTTTCTTTGTGGGTGAAAATGTAAATGTTATTGAATTATGTGCATTAGAGAAAAGCAAAGGAATTTGTGGATATAGTATATGTTTCCAAAGACTGGAGGAATATAACTGGAAGAAGGTTTAACAGCAAACTCTAAGAGTCCAAGGCCAAGATGAATTTTGAGTGAAGGTCATTCTGTTTTGCCTCTGTTTCTTTTTTGATTATGATTAATATCTACATTTAATTTTTCTTCAGTATAAGATATTTCTCCAATAATATGGGCTAAGATGTCATGCCAGGGCCATATGTGTATGAAGTCTTTCTGATTTTTTTTCTTCTGGGTATTCCTTGCAGGATGTACAGGTGAATCTGTGTATCTGTTAAGTTTTATTCCCTTTTTTGTGGTGTTTTTAGTGCCCAGACTTCTAGGTTGCATTACAGGTATTCCAGAAAGGTCTTTCAGGTAGACCTGTGGTTGGTATTGCTCTTATTTATTAGCACACTAATGCAAATAAAAATCATACTTAAGAAATTGAGAGTTGCAACAAACTTCATAGGGTACTGTAAGAGCTTTCTCACTGTCCCTTTTCTTCTCTCACTCTCTGCCTACAGTGGTAAATTATGGGGGCAAAAAATTCCTGTTACTTTACTTACATGTAGCAACTCATTTAGTGTGGAGCAGACTCCACCATTTAGGCTGAGAGTTCTGGTTTTGTCATCATATAACACTTCCATAAAATTTGTGTCCCAGGAAGTACTTCTCTTTGCAGCTCTTCCAAAGTCTGTTTCTGCAGTCAGATGGTCCTCATTGTAAAGTGAATGTTTTCATGGTTTTGTTTTTTTTTTACATAAAATTACTGTATTATTTTTCATCCTTTCCCAGATCCTTATTTAATCTCATATCTGCTCTACCAAGTGAAGCATGTGAATTACAAAACTCACACTCACTGTTTTTTTCCATCATCAAAATAAAAGCCATCACTTATACTTGAGAGCAGAAGTAACACCAAAACTAGACTCTTCCTACTTATTTAGCATAGAATGATCTAATAGCTGGAGATAGCTGTTCAGCTTCTGCCTTTAACCAGTTTCAACTTCAAATTTAGAAAAAAAAAAACAAAAAAAAAAACAAAAACAAAAACACAAGAAATCCAGCCTTTGCATATGGAATTCCTTATTGTTTCTTTCATCCCTAATTTTATTCAAAGCATCTTTAAAGAGAAAAATCTGAGTACTGTCTCTTTTACAGTCTTGAAGATGTAGCTTCATCTTCAGTTAGTTATAGAAAACTATCTTTGTGAAACCATCGCAAGTAGTGGTTAACAATGTGTTAGTATTGCATTTACTGGTATATAGATTGCATTCCCCTTCCGTATCCTCATCCACAAGCTGGCAGACACTTTAGATTTACGTACAGATTTCCTGGAAACTTCTTATTTCTTAGCAGTGGCACCTATGCTGACGTCCGGAAGCTTGATTTGAATCAATAAATGTAATGAATAGTAAGATTAATTCTTTGAGCACTCCAAAAATCTTTTGGCAGTTGCATTAAACTTTCAAACCTTGTATAAATTTATCAAGCAAATTTATTTAGTGGTTTTCATTTATGGCTTGCTTGGACAATATAAGAATGTAATAAAAACATCCTTCAGGAAAAAGGAGGGGTGGTGAAGGAGCAGGTGACCGGTATCACCCAACCCAAAGTCATAGGATCAGCAAAATGCTGTATGTTGTTTCTAATGTGCTTCATTTAGAAAGAGAACATTTAATGAACTCACTTTAGGAGATGGGAATTTTTTGGTAATTTTTCCTTTGTCTATGCAGAATAAGCTGTTTCATCTTTTCTTTAAGGATGTATCATGTACGGAGTGAGGTATAACCAGATAAAGTGACATTAAAAAAACTGGTAGGGGTTTCAAGGTATTTCAAGGATTGTTTTCTCTTTCAGACAGCTGAATATTATCAGCTTATATCCAGCCTGAAATGGTCAGGTTTTGGCTGAATCACAGTAACTCAGTCTTTCCATTTCTAGTTTAAGTCTATAGGCTCTTCTTAAATTGTACAGGAAAGAAGAGTAGGTCTTTCTGAGTTGAGGAAAATATGCACGTGTGAATGAGGTGGTTTGGATATACTGCTTTGCATATGTAAAATAATCAGTACCAGAAGGGAATAGTAAAAAATCCTTCTTTATTTAACCAGGTGTAGTGTTTAAATAATGGATTTAGCATTTGATACTGCATAAGAAGAGATTAGATGCCAGTAGCTCTTGAAGTTTTTCAGTCTCCTGTATGAAAACTGAATTATCGAGAATAATTGTTGATTCCCTTATCTTGTAATAGTACTCTTGCTTTATGAGGGAGGATTTTTTACCCATTTTTGCTGGTAGAAGAGTAGTTGTATTTAACACAAGAAACCTGTTGTGGAAAGACACTGGGTGTGTATTAACTGAAGGTAATTGTGCTCACTGTGCCCTGACCTATCATAAGAAATTTCCTGGTTCTCCTTTGAATGACACTGTTTATTATGCAAGAGATAGGAGTTAAAATTCAGGCCTGAAGCCATCTCAAGAGATCAGGTAATTAAGAAATCAGTTTGTGATTGAATAGGTAGTGACATAAGCCAACACTATGTAGGAAGCTATTACCACCATGCAATTCTGTTTAGTCCAAGTATGCTTTTTCACCTGAAGATAATCTGAGATTTGGTGTTAACTGTTGCATTTATTAGTGTAATCACATGCACATGGTCTTTCTACATACGTATATGTACCTATATATTTATTTGTTTTCATTTGTGTTACATACTTGCATAGACTATAAATACCTAGAGATTCTGTTTGTTCATGTATGTTTCAAGTAATTCTAGAAACATGCATCTCACAGGTTGAAAATAATTGAAATTTTATGCCAGCCTTCATAGCCTTGGGTGGCAAGGTTTAGTGTGAGGTGTCCCTGCCCATGGCAGGTCGGTTGGAACTAGATGATCTTAAGGTCCTTTCCAACTCTAACTATTCTATGATTCTAATAAATACTTATTAAAAAATCACTCAACAGCAACATGTCCTTAGTTCATGAGTTATCAATTTTTTCAATCTGTGAAACTAATTGTACCTCTAAGCTTTCAACTGTATATGGTGTCTTGTAGATACATCAAAGCATTCTGTGAGGATATCCACCAGCAAACTTCAGGAAACAGTAACAACCCCTTCTTCTGTGATTTGCGGTTAAAAAGGATTTTTGCATGAAAGTCTTGCTGCTGGAGACTTGGGAACTTAAAGGCACTATTGTCTGGGCTTTTTTTTTGCTGTTGTAGGCCATAGTGGTAAAGCTTTGCCACGTCTCATGAGGATTCAAGTATCTCGTTTATATGTCCCAGTTAAAGCCACTATAACATAACTTTCACATGGTTTATTGGGCATCAAACAATAGGGATTTTGGTGAAGGATTATGCATCAATAGCTTTTGGCCAAATTCCTCACTGGTGTGTTTTAAGGAAGTTAGGCAGCTGGGACTTTATCAAAGAAATCCTTAGATGGACAAAAAAATTGATTAGAAAGTAAGAAACAGAGATTAAAAGCCAAGAATCAGTCCTCATGAAGGAAGGAATTTCTCACCAGGGCACCATCAGGATCTCCAGTATTCATTATCTTCATGAATGATCTGGAAAATAGGCTTACTCAGGGAGATGTGAATATTTACAGATGCTAGTGAGTTGTTTGTGATGTACTAAAGATAAGAGCTGACAAGGAAGATCTGCAGAAGACCCTGAGAGAGTGATTGCCATTAAAATGCCAAATGAATTTCAGCATAAGTAATTGGTGAAAGATGCACAGGGAAGAATAATAATTACAGCTTCATCTCTGAGCTCAGTGTTACCATTTGGGAGCAAGAGTTTGGACTTGCAGCAGATAGTTCCATAAAAAAATTCAGTCAATATTTATCAATCAATAAATTAAAAAGGTGCTGTAAAGAGGGTAGATAGTGAGTCAGTTGCTCACTACTGCTTTGAGTGTAAGAACCAGCTTGCTGGACCCAGCGTTCAGTGCAAACAGGAGAGGTGGGCTTTCACCACACTGACGTTTGAGCTGCAGGACGCACTTCCAGGGGATACTGTGGGTGCTGAAGTTCACACAGGCTAAAGGGAGGAGCAAATGTGGTTTTAGAGTATAAACCCATTGCAAAGCATTACTGAGCAACTGAACTGAATACGGTTTTAAACCTGTCTAATCTGAAAATGCTTGAGCATGGAGAAAGAGTCAAGGATATGTGTGTTTTCTTTCTTCTTATTCCACTCCCTTGGCTTGTATTTTTGATCTGATCAGAGACAATGGACTGGCCTACCCCTCTAGAAAGCTCCAGTATAGGCTTTTTTTTGAATTTTTTCATTGTGCCAAGTTTTGCCACAGTATCCGTCCGAATGGGAGTAGATCAAAATTCCTTAATGCTCATTACCCTTCTCAGCAGCAACTGCATTGAGTTCTGTGAATAAAAATTTGAGCATTATTGGGGTGCACATGTCTGTAGAATTTTTCTGTGCAGGTGAAAGCTCAAGCAGGATGAGCCAGCCCCAGAGGATTTCAGCTCTGCAGATGAAAACTTCTGATAATTATGTCTTCTGCCTACTTGGCTGCAGTTTATAGGGTTTTGACTGACATGGGATCTATCTCCATGAGTATTCATTATAGCCATATGTCTGAGTAGGAGTGTTCGCTACCTGTCTGGTGTTTATCCCAAATGTCAGACTGATGTTGTATTTTGACATATACCTGAAGGTAATCTGAAGCTTACATAGGCAGATTGATTGTCCTGAACAACTGGGAAGTCACTTTCATTTAGAAAATGCCATTCATCTCATTTAGACTTGTAAAGTCGGGATTGTGCTCTGTTGTTTGATATGCAAAAAATTCCCAAGATTGCTTACTCCTTAAAGGTTAAACCTCTTTACTGCTGGATGAATTAATCTTTTTGATAGCTTTATACAGTCTTTCAAACATGACATAAGAACCTTGTGGATTAGTGAAACGGTAAATCCTTCATTGGTGTGGAATCAGATGTTCTCAAATTATGTTTGGGTATGGTTGGAAGATTCTGAGATCTCTGCCTGGCTCTGTGGCCTGAGGATGCTGCTCACTGAGAGCTGGACATCTGGACAGGGTCTCCAGCTACAGCTACTCCCCATATATTCAGAAAAAGCTAGGTTGCATGGCAAGGTTTCTGGAGAAATTGTGTTCCTCTTGTTAGGGGTTTTATACAATGTTGCCTTCTATGGTGGTTTTGGCTTGTATGTTTGTGGTTTGTTTGGTTGGTTTTTTGTGTGGTGGTTTTTCGTTGGTTGGTTTTGGTGGGGTTTTTTGGTGTTCTTTTTGTTTGGTTTGTTTTACTTGTAGGTAAGTTGATGAATCTTGTCTTTCTAGCCCTTTTCTTATAGGAACTTCTTTAATACAGAATACAAAATTTCGCAGTGGAAAATGAAGAAGAAGGTATCTTGCTGCAAATTGATTTGGTTTGCCTTAAATTTTGATATTTTTCATTTCATTCCACAAATATTGAATTTTCCATTGTTGCTGCTGCTGTGAATTTGGTTTGTTTTCTGGGTGCTTATATCAAGGACTACATATTCTTTCAGGCTTTTGAGTGCATAGTGCATGTTGGCAGCCTGACCCTGGCTGCAGGCCAGAAAAGACTGTTGAGCCGTATGGGCTGGTCATAGGAACAGGCTGCAAAACAGGGTGTCACTTACTTGGGAGAGACGTGTCAGCCGCACTGCAGAGGGAGACTTAGTAAAGGTACATTGGAAAGGTTTTTGCCTTTTCTTAAGTCTCAACTTTTCTGATCCTTGTGGATCTAATACCTGTTCTTCAGAAAATCGTGAATTTTGAACTAGTCATTATTTTTAAAAGGAAATGGAAAACTTTCAAATTCAGTTTAGTTTAAAGTGCAAGTCTTTCCTTCCAGGTTTGACTGGTAGAAAGCCTCCTGGTAAAAGTTTCAGGGCAGTTCTGGTGAAATGTCTGTCCCAGGATGTACCCTTGGGCCAGGTTAACATTTTCACACCCATATTGCCAATTCTGTTTCCCTGAGGAAATTTTAAAAAAGGAAATTTATACTCAGTATACTTGTTTTTATAAATAAGAGAGAGGTCTGTGTGTCTACCTCAGTCCTCTCCTGGTGTATCAGAATGATGCTAAATGGCAGCTTAAAAGAAGTACTTTAAGCAGGAGGGTTGTGTGGTTTTTTGTTTTTTTTTCCCTGTCTATTTAAATGCAAGCAGAATGTCAACATTAAGAAATAGCCATTATGTGCAATAATGGTGTAAGTCCTGTTGCTGTCCTTATGGCTGTCTCAACATATTGCCAAGAAGAGTAGATAAATTTCCTGGAGGAGAATACTGTAAGAAGAGATGATATCAAATGCCCAAGGAATGTGCATCAATGCAGATTCTGAATGCTGCATTTAGGTCAGTCAATGTGGAGTTGGAATATGAAAAATGAGGATTTATTCAGGAGTACTTGTATCAGCAGATATTTTCTTACTACTTTGCAAAGATGGATTACCTAATAAAAAAATCTCAATAAAACCATTTCTATACATGGTTCTGTTTCAGTGTAGCAGTACTCTTTTTCACAACCTGTGGTGAAATGGCTGTTGTTTTCAAAAACCCTTAAGGCTTTTATAAGATTTCTTGCCTGACTGGATAAGGATTGTGTATCTAATGGCTCGTCATTTATATACGGAAAGTTTGTTTTCTCAGGTCTTATACAAACCTCTGTGTACAGCAACCTTAATCTGTTTGTCACTTCACTTTGGAGAGAAAAGAGGGCAAAAGAGCGGAGTCTGCAGCACATAGCCTTCGTATTCTAATAAATAGCTTCTACCCAGACAGAGCTTAAGTTATGTCAGCTGTCTACTGACTTGTTTAACAGCACCCCTACCCCCAGTCAAGTGCTTTAGAAGGGTGCGCCTTTAGAATCCAGACAATACAACCAATCAGACTTCTAAAAACTTGAACTGGTTCTGGGGTTTTCTGATTTGTCTTGAATTTCCTACTGCTAGTGAATGTACAGGACTTATCCAGGCCTAGAGCTAAGACCAGAGTCTCTAACTGGAGATATGTGCTGTATTACCTGAAGGATAAGAGACATTTGCACCATCTTGGAAGCCTTGGAGTTTGGAAAAGGCTGGGAATCATATGTGCATGCGTGCCTGCCTTATTTTAAGCATGTAAGATCAAATGATTGCTTTCCTGCTGGTCCGTGTAATGTCAGTGGCGCCCATTGATAACTTCTACTCGATGGAGAAAAACTGGATGAGGGTGTGAGAGTCTGACAAGTGGGTTAAAGTTATCAATTGAACTTTGTAGCAGATCATCACAAAATGTTCTCAAATTATCCATGTGTAATTCATCAGAACTGCAATGCTGATCTTGTTATTTCTCAGTCTGTGCCTCCTAAACATAGTATGTGCTTGAAGCAAGATTAGACTAATGGATTTTGTTCCCATCTCAACCATAAACTTAACTTTATAATTAACAACATTCTTAGTCTGTCCTCTGCCCAGTGTCCTTCTGTAAAATGGGAAGAGCAGTTCTTTATTTAATTGGATGCTATAAATGTAGAAATTATAAATTTTTCTGATATTTTCTGGTTTTGTAATGATAAAATTGAAGAAGTGTTATTTAATCAATATGTTACGTTCCAGCAATGCAAGAAGAGGAATGTATCCCATGTTTTGTGCATCTTGAGCTTGCAATCCAATTGGTGAAGAACCATTAGTGCATGTGTGCAGGTGTACTTAATATCTAATACTTCATATTAGGCTCGTCTAATATCTCACATTTTGCTTCCTACAGTTGTTTTCTACAAGGAAAGCTGGCATATGATGATCCAGCAGGCAGTGTAGTTCAGTTGTAACGCTGCTGGCAGACAAGGAACACAAAAAGCCCCTTTTGCTACCTGCAGGAGCATACAGAGTTTTGCCAGTGTCAACTGTTCTCAGTATCATACAAAAACCTCAAGTACAACACAGTTATGAGTAATATATAGCAGCTAAGAACAGCCTCTCAGAAATCTTTTGTGGACTTTCACCTTCATGTTTACACTGAAATTGTTATTTTTTTTGTGTTATCTCTGTGGTCATATATAAATGTAATGTATAAAGGTGGAAAGATCAGGTAAAGAAGGCATTTTCCCATGTAGTGTTTGCATTATAGCTTAGAGTTCAGAAGAGGTTTTACAGTAATTAACTATCTCTTTTTCTTTATTTTTCCTTTTGTGAAAAGAAACATATGGACTGTCACATTCGGAAAGCTTTGTGAAGAGTGTTCTTGTAATGAGAACATTCAGTGCTTTGCTCTCACTAGGCTTTCTCCACAAGGAAATAGGTGTAAGATTTGTGTTTTACTGGAATAAGTGAGTACACAACCAAAATTACCCTGAAAGCAAATATCAAAACATCTATTTTTAGAGGAAAATATTGTAATAAGCATAGGGAAAATAGGACTAGTGATAAACATCTGTAAAAACACTAATTATCTTTGTTATTGAGACTAGGAAATAATTGCTACGCACGGGAGTATCCGCATATATGTAGTGTGCCTTTGTGTCTTTTATGGGCAACATCAGAGACTCTGAATTTTCATTTTTACATTGGAATGGAAACAAAAAAGAGAATATTTTTCATGAAAAAAAAACCAACAGTAGAGGTCAGAGACAGCACAACTGTGTGCAGCAACCATGTCTTGCAGCATAAGTCTTGCAGGACTGCCTGCAGGTGAGATAAAACTAACATCACAGCTCAAGAAAGGCAGGGGAGTAAGTTTGACCAGTGTTGTACCATTATTAAAGGTAATTCTGTGACTCTAAGCTTCTGCTCAGAAGGGTTTCATTTCTTAAAATTGCAGTGTAACACACCATATAGCATACAATGGTGAAAGGAAATTTATAACTATTAGAAAGACAAATGTTAAATGATTCCTGCCAAATTTATTTAATGTATGGTTTTAGGAAGTCTGGGCCAAATCACATGCTACTTGCATGGGGTTAATCTGTAAGATTTCAGTTATTTTCTTGATTATTTCTTGTTGACTTGTTGGTTTCCTTTCACTAGTGGTCTAGTTAATACTTCACTTGCTTCTGGTTCAGATATACTGATAGCCAAGGTTGTGATTTTTTTATCAGAAGTCCAGAGGTAATGGGAATTTCATGACAATTTTAGACACTTTTTCCCTGAAGTGATTTTATTTCTTACTGCTGTCATCAAGACAATGTATATTCTGACATCCACTTCAGACCAAGTAAATGACATCTTTATAACCATCACAGGTAGTAATGGGCACATTAATTTTTCAGTGAACAGACAGATGAAGTGACAACATGCAACTGTGCCAGGTTTCATCTAATATCCAGCTGTATGCTTTTACTTTCCTGTAGGCTCACTGTGACTCTGTGGTAGAAACGGAGTTATTGGCTAATGCAAGTGACTGAATGCCAGATTTATTAAATTGTAAACCGGAGTTTGTACAATACTGAGAAGGCCGATACATTTGATTTGATTTCTCAACCTAGCACTGAATCATAAAAAATATCTTAAAATATATTGGACTGTAACCTCACAAGCTTATGTTCCTGCCCAGTGCAACTGGTAAGGCAAAAATTTTCAAGTCCTGTCAGTGATGATAGGCCTCCACAGAATGGTAAGTCACAAGCGTGTTTCGAAAGAAAGATTTAACTGCTGTTGCAAAGATGTTAAATGGCTGTTACTAGAAAAAATGCTTCTAAAGAAATACAGATAATAATACATTGAAACTGAAATGATACCTTATTCACAATCCACATTTCTGATATGGTGGTACTTCCAAACATGCCTATGTGTTATCTGATATATATGACAATCATTATGTTGCCCTGAGAACTGGCCTTGGCTTTTCTCCCAAGAGAAACTTAATGCTAAAGTCAGATTTTTGTAGTGGTACTGTGATTGTTTCATTCTGACTTTGATTTTCTCTGTCTTTCTGTCAATTTATACATATATAAACCATGAGCAATGGATAAACTTGCCTTTATTTAAGCCCACAATTGCTTTATATTTGTTGCTTTCAAATTCTTGGAGATTTTAATGGTTAGCCTTTAAAATTATATATATATTTAATGATTATTTACCTGGCTTGTTTAATTAGAAAGTTTCAGTACAAGAGTAAAAAGGAACAAGACATTTTTTCTTTCCATTTAAGAAATGTTACGTGTGTGAGTAACATTTCAGTTCCTGTATGAGTTGTGATGGCTTAAGTTTTAAAGTTTGAAATTTAATATACAAGCATTTGTGAGGTGGGGTGCAAAGATATATGTGCTTAGGCAATTAGTTTGATTTAACTGAGTCAAAGACACAAGCTTCATAATACAGTAAGAAAATTACTTTAGAAAAGTATTATTTAAAAGTGTTGGGTATGCATGCTTTTTCACATACTTTAGTTGGGGGCATTGCTCTGGGTAGTTAACTGGTGTGACTAAAAAAAAAAAAAAAAAAGAAACAGATGGAGATTTCCAGAGAGAGAGTCTCTAAATGAGAAATGTAATATGAACCTGGGCATTATAATGTGTTGGAAAAAAGATAGTTGGTCTTACTTGGAGCATTATATTACATTGTAAGTTAAACAGTTAAGATCGTATTATAAGAGTTTCTTCTTAAGTAATACTTCACAATCATAGACTCATAGAATCATAGAATAGTTAGGGTTGGAAAGGACCTTAAGATCATCAAGTTGCAAGCCTCCTGCCATGGGCAGGGATGCCTCCCACTGAACCATATAACCCAAGGCTATGTCCAACCTGGCCTTGAACACCGCCAGAGAGGGAGCATTCACAACTTCCCTGGGCAACCCATTCCAGTGCCTCACCACCCTTACAGTAAAGAACTTATTCTTCCTCATATCCAATTTAAACTTCCCCTGTTTAAGTTTGAACCCATTACCCCTTGTCCTCTCACTACAGTCCCTAATGAAGAGTCCCTCCCCAGCATCCCTATAGGCCCCCTTCAGATGCTGGAAGGCTGCTATGAGGTCTCCGCACAGCCTTCTCCAGGCTGAACAGCCCCAACTTTCTCAGCCTGTCTTCACGCAGGAGGTGCTTCAGTCCCCTGATCATCCTTGTGGACCTCCTCTGGACTTGTTCCAACAGTTGCATGTCCTTTTTATGTTGAGGACACCAGAACTGTACGCAGTATTCCAAGTGAGGTCTCAGGAGAGCAGAGTAGAGGGGCAGGATCACCTCCCTCGACCTGCTGGTCACATTTCTTTTGATGTGCAGCCCAGGATACGGTTGCCTTCTGGGCTGTGACCGCACATGGCTGTCTCATGATCATTTTCTCATTGGCCGTCATCCCCAAGTCCTTCCCCGCAGGGCTGCTTTGAATCTCTTCTCTTCCCAACCTGTATGTGTGCCTGGGATTGCTCCAATCCAGGTGAGCAACATTCAATTAATTTCTTGGGAGGTCATCTCTCAAAGGATATGTGTGTTGTTATTTATTCCTAATAGCTTGTCTTTTGTAAAGGAGCTAGTATTTTAAGGACAAAGCATTAATTTAGCAGATGTATATCTGATGTCATGCTGAGGTTTTTTTTTTTTTCTCCAAACTGTGACCTTTTCTGCAATAGATGGAACACCTTTGTACCTCAATTGCGTTGTTTATGACTCTTTTCTGAGCCACCAACACTTTTTCTGCTGAGATTCTTAGAATGATAGAATATCTCAAATTATAAGGGATGACACATAAGGATCATAGAGCACAGCTTCCTACTTCTTGCAGGACTACCTAAAACTAAATCATATGACTGAGAATGTCATCCAGATGCTCCTTGAACTCTGACAGGCTTAGTGCTGTGAGTACTTCCCTGGGTACACGTTCCATTGACGGACCACATTTTTAGTGAAGAACCTTTTCCTAATGTCCAATCTGAACTTCCCCTGACAGCTTCATTCCATTTACTTGCGTTCTGACACTGGTCACCAGAGGGAGGACATCAGCACCTCCCTTGTGCTGTCCCACTTGAGGAAGTTGTAGACAGCATGAGGTCTCCCCTCAGCCATCTCTTCTCTGAGCTAAACAAAGCAAGTGACCTCATCTGCTCCTAGTAAGTCTTGCTCTCAAGACCTTTCACTATCTTGGTTTCCACTTGCTGGATGCACAGGTGTCCGCCTTACTGAGGTACCCAAAACTGCACTTAGAACTTGAGGTGTGGCCACACCAGTGCCATACAGAGTAGGACAATCACCTCCCTCAACAAAGCTAGCTATGTTGTGCTATTCTTAATTTACACCAACACTGAATGTAATGCTTGATCTTTCGAAGTTGTGCTGACTGCCCAGCACTTGTGTTCCCATCAATTTTGCTTGCAGTTGTTGATGCACTTTCCTTTAAACTGGTGATTCTTGGCATATAATTGCTTTTGTTTAGTTTGCTCCTGGCCCTCATTTACTTTGCTAGTCATCATGCTGTCTCCAAGAAGTATTATTCTCTCAAAATAAATGGCTGATAGAGTTTTGTGATCTGGTGAAATAAGGTTGTCATTCGTAGATGTACAGGGCAAATGATATTTCTCTCAGATATATCTGATGTTTCACTTCATAATGTTTTGGGGTTCAGTTAAAGGAAGATACAGAATATAATTTATGGTTCTTCTTTTGGGAGCAGAAAGAGGAAAACCTGCAGTTTTTTGAGGTCAACCAGCCTATTCCTTTATAGGGTATTGACAGTCAAGGTTCATCTTCTATGCAGGCCTTCAATGGCTCTGCAGCATGGGTTACACTATACAGAAGAAGAAATCCAGAAAATTATATATAGTCTTTTAGGACAGCAGCTCATTTTGAAGATTCTAGAAAAAAACAAAACCAAAACATTAAAAAAAGAAAGTTCTGACAAAATTTTTAAAAGATAGTGCAGCTAGTTCTGAGGTCAAAAGGGTTTTGTGACTAATAGAAATGAGCTTACTGAGCAGAAATGATATATTCAGATGTATCAGTGCTTCATATATGGCCTTTAAAATATAAATTCTTTTTTCCGTAGATAAATATCTTGTTCCATTTGTTATTTTACATCATGAAATGCAGAGGGAACATGATGAAAAAATTCACAGCTAAAAAATATTTTTGGGCACGTAGAGGATTCACATTGGTATAAACAAGATGCCCTTTGGGAAGGGGTGAAACCTGGAGATCCACATCTCGGAATGCATCTACTAATTTCTCTTCTATGTTCTATGGCAAAGTAAGCTTGATGACATTCAAATGTGTTAAATACTGCATGCTATCAGTGTGACTTCAGAGTAAAATTGTAGCTGGGAGACTTTTTGGATGTTTTTCCCTTTTTCTGCTAGACATTCTAATAATAAACACTCGAATGAACAAACAGTTCTGTGCTTCAGTTTGGCAGAATGAAAGGGGGATAGATTTCAAACCCATGGAAACTGGATTTCCTGAACCTTCAAATGAGATGAAATGATATAACAGACATGCACTGTGCAGTCCAGAAGGGCATATTGATAATCAGGTTTATTTTTCAGTTATAAAGAATTTTTTGTAATAATGCAGAGGGAATCATAGAGGAATTATATACAACCTGCCATGGTGGAAGGATGGTTCTTTAGTATCCACCTATTTTAGCAGTAGGAAATCTCCTTGGTTTCTATGAGTGATGACCTGGAATGGATATCTCTAATTCCCTCTTCTAAAAATGCATTGGTAACTTAAGCAGTCCAAACTTGTGCATTTTGAAGCATATGCAATTACAGGAAATGCCTGTCAAAAGCTCTGCTGTGTGTATAACTTTCTACTGCTTATAAAGCTTCTGTTATTTAATGCACAAAGTTTCTTTTCTTCCCTTGAGATTAGAGCTGCAAAAGTACCCTTTGCCAGGGTTTAATTTTTGTTTATTTTTTTCAGCTTTACATAGCTTTTAACACTTGAATCAAAATAGCCATTAAATAAGTGTAGTGTGTCAGAGAGCATCTTTATTAATCAAAGGAACATTAGTACCATATATTTCTTTGTCTAAAACAGATGAAGCTGAAACCCAGAGCACTTGTAAAGTTGTTACTTTTTACTTTGTTTCTAAGCATAAATTTTACTTGAACTATCAAAAAAGTGTCTAATGTTAGACTTCAATATGAAGGTGTGTTTGTGAAGAAGTCGATGATTTTTCCCTTCAGAATCTCAGTTCTGGCCCTCTGCTCTGGAACCTGCTTATAACCTATTTCCTTCTCTCATTAAGACACTGCTTACCATATTTCAGCCAGTGACCCTTGGTCAGTGGAGCTGCCAATATGTGTTCACAAGGCTGTAATCAGGTTGGTTGAACCAATTGCAGTAACATATAATTAAAAATCCAGTATGACTTTTCTGCTTTTCCCCAAGTATGTTGGGTTTTGCATCTCAGGGATTCTTTTTAACAGAATATTAATTGGTAGTTTTATTTTAGCATATGGACTGAGCACTTTTGAGCTGTTAATTACTGAATACTGGACATTTGAACCTCTCCAGTGACATTTTTTTTTGACTAAATTTACAATGGAGAAGTGCACTATGGGAAGCAAAGGACATAAAACACTGTTGGAATGTAGTTGGATTCAGAGAAATTTTAGAAATTTTAGAAGCTTAAAACTTAAACCAAAGACCCAATTTTCTCAAATTTTCTTAGAGATTTTTGTGCCAAACATACTGGAAAAAAAAAAGTTTCGTTTCTCATAACATGAAAAACATTTCTACAGAATTCTTCTCCCTTCTTCAGTACTCACAAAAATGATAATATTGCTAATGTTCTCAAGCACATGGCAAAAACATGACTAGTCCATTGTATTATCAGTATGTAACTGCATATGTAATTTGTTTGGAAAAGCTTTAGTTAGTCTTTTTGCAGCAGCTAAGTCAGTTCATAAATTATATAGAGGACCACTAATTCTGGAGGTCTCCAGAATCAAGGCTGATCCTGTATCTTAGTTATAGGCAATCCTGTCTCCTCAATTAGCCATTTTAGAAGAATAAAAAAATCATAATTTTGGTTTCTTTTTGTTAATTTCATTTTCTTATCAAAGGTTTTCTGGAGTAGTATCAGACTTTTTTCTTTGACCCTGTCCATCTTGACCTTGTCTTTCTCAAAAACTGTGGATGCTATTGGAGAGGAGGTGTTCCTGCAGATACTTGAAACAGTAGGGCAGGTTTGTGGGGTTTGTTTTAACTGATTAGTAGTTGAAAGTAATATAAAGAGAGGAGATAAGGCTGGGAAACTGAGTTGTTCTGTCTCCTGTCTCAGTTGGCTGTAACTCTCCTTCCCTCTTCATTCAGGACCAAACTTAATGCCTCCTTCTAGCATACAGCTTTTTGTCTGCTTCATTAATTTCATACATGTTCTCTTCCTATCTGGTGTGGCTGCCAGTGAAGGAGTTTTCACTGAGGACAGGAGACAGATGATGTCTTTATTTTAATTCCTAGTTGTGATCTGCTGTGCAACTTCAGGGGAAGTCCTGGGAAAATGCATGTGAAAATGTATTGGCATACCAGCATGGTCCTAATCTTTGGGTGTTTTAGGTAAGTTTTGTGATGACTTTTCTCAGCACCTGTACACGCTTTAGGAATCCTATTAGATCTTTTTTTTTTTTTTTTTTTTTTTTTTATGGAGATATGTGACTTGTCAGAATTGGGTTTTCATGAAGTGGGAAAGGTATCCTCAACACAAAGTATATTTTTGTTCAAAGTCTGTGCTTTGAGAGTGGGAACAGAAGAACCTATTGATGAAACATTACTTCTTGCAATTGTCAATTTAAAATATGATGCCTTACAACTGCCGAGGTTTTGATACACCACAAAAGCAGTATGATCTGTCTTAAGTCTTATAAGCCTCTTTTTAGTGTTCAGGAGCCAAGAGTACCTTTTCTCTAGGGTAGAATGGTAGGGGGAACAAAAATTATGCTTATACTAAACATTTTGTCTTTTGTCTATGACAAGGTCAATCTTAAGTCCCCAAATTGTTCTAGTTGCTTGAACATCTGCTGAACCAGACATTCAGGTCATAATAAGAGTTGCTTGATGCTGCATAGTTTTAAAGATTTGATCCCTAGCTGCCTATTGATTAATTCTAATACATGTTCAGTTAAGAAGAGCTTTTAAAATTCCCTTCAGGAAAAGAGGCTGTTTCTGCTTAAATGCCCAATACACAAAGCCCAATGCACAGCAGGAATTTAAAGGCGATGAGAAGATCTTTCCTATTTCTTTCTGATGCTTTCTGTTGTCTTCTCTATTTCATGGTAGTGAAGACACATTTTTCTATAGAGAACATAAAAATATTTTTTATGATTGCTGAAACCTTTCCTTTTACATTATTAAGCCATATAAAGCACTCTCTCAAATGTCTCTCTGAATAATGATGACCCCCATTCAAATGGTTACTGAGTTATTCTTCTGAGGTGCATAGCCTACATGCTCATGTTAAAACAGCGCTATAATTAACTTCATTTGTATTGGTCAGGCTTTGTGATTTCAGAAGGATTTATGGCTGAATGTGATTATACAAAGCACCAGATTGGAGGCATATGTCTTCCATTCAATTCCTGCAGATCTCACTATGGTCTAAAATTGAATTTGCAGAGTGAAAGTTTAAAGGCAATTGTGAAGGTGGTCTGAGAGATTAAATAAAGTGTAACACTGAGCAAGACTGAGATGGATTTGTAGCAGTTTTTATGTAGCAGGCAATGGAAGATATTGGGTGTCTCAGAAATATGAAGAGGAGTTTTGGTAATTTCCTTGTTTCTGTTCAGGTGAGGATTTCTGTGTTTCCTCAGGACAATATATTTAAAATTCATCCTTATGGCCTTCTTATCACTCTTTTATCTCCAAGCTTGAGATACTTTGTAATGGTTAACTTTTTATGAGCATATGGTAAGTTTTCGTGCATGCTAGAGGAAAAAGAAAAGGTCTGTTCCTCAGACTTGTGATAAAATCTTTAGGGTGATTGGGTGATAAAAGAGGGGCCTTGTAATGTATTCTGTTTCCCTAATAGACATTGCACAAAGGATGTAATTTCAGTCAGCGTTTCATTTACTACCAGTTCAGGTGTTTGCTTGGAGCTGTGAACTGTATTTCACAGTAGCCATATTTTCACACTATTTCACAGATTCAGCTGTTTGTGAGCAAGTCTGTCAGTCCAGGCGACCAGCATCCTTGCATACTGGCTGCGCTCCCCTTTTTCCCTGGATGAGCCAAGTTTTGTGCTAGTTATATTATCTGATTTCTAGAGCTATTCTTTTTGGAGAACTGACAGTCATCAGTAGTTTGATATATTTGTAGCCTAACTCATCTAAGTTCAGAAAATAAATTTCGCAGAAGATTAAAAGCACTTGTAAACTGGCACTTCAACATGAAGTCTGGTTCAGTGCTAGAAGCCTTGTAGCAGAGCTCTTACAATGACTAGTACAAAGCCATCTTGGTATGTGTGTCTTTGAGAGGAAAATTGTGTATTTTTAATTTATTCTACATGAGATTAACATACCTCTGTCTGCAATAACATTGGCTTACTGATTTCTGTAAGTAAAACCCTCGTTTCACTCTTTTCTACTCATCCTTAATGTTTTTCCAGTAATCCTGCTTCCTATTAGCTTGATTAAAGCTTGACTACAGTTTTCATTGTATTTTGGCCAAACAGCTACTTATGTAATTATCTTATTTCTGACATTATTCTTCACAGTAAATTATAAGGGCCTACGAAGGAAATTCTGATTAAATGTTAGAGCTTTCTCCAGCAGTATAAAGAATGACAGTTAATTCCTGGTAGTATTATAAACACAGTAGACCTGAAACACAACAGGAGTCTGTAGGGTCCGAGATCAACTTAATGGCATCAGTTGAAATGAAGGTGTCTTGATTTTAAGATATTTGTGAGCTGTATTATGGATCAAGTAGCTTAGCATCTAGCTGAGACAGAGTGCCTTTTCCCTAGGGTTTGGTGTGGCATAGGTCAAGCAACACAAGGGAGTGATCCCAGCCAAGGAAGTGTTCTTTTCATGTGGTATTTAAAGCAGGTGTGTCTTGCCATTGCCATACTGACCCTGTATGCAGGAAGGGACCCCTGTGTCCATATTGATTAACCAGATGGTATATTTTATTTTGAGAAGCGCCTTTGGTTGTTAATATCTGTTTACAGCTCCTTGCTCCTCCTGTGCTTTCACAACTTCATTTGTTTTCTTGGATCTCATCTCAGACCATTCAGATTCAGTGTAGTATTTGTTTATTTGCATGAAACAAAATGATTACATGTTTCTGAGACCACAAAAAGTACTTTTTATTCTCCTCAGTACAATGTAGGACTGAAGAAAATATCTTCATATTTATTTTCGTTACGACTGTAAAATTGTCATTCCAGTTGTCGTTGTTACTAATTAGTAGTTCTCTCCTCTGTTTCCACAAGAGTTTTTCCTTCAAGTGCTAGCAAGGTTTTATTCTTAGAGGACATTTGATATTTGACAGCACAAATCCCTCTGTGGAAGGGAGTTATATATATTAAGGAAATAGGAGGTGGGATTTCCCTTTCAGAATTTGAGATTCTTGAATGGGGAGGTTGTATATTTTAATCTGCTTTGGGCAATCCCATATGCAATGTTGCAGGCATATCTGCAAACCATGTACACGTTACTGCCTTCTACATTCACTGTTAATCTGACACGTATAACTCTGGCATCTATTCTCGTTTGATAAAGATCCAGTATTGATGCCACAAGAAGGAACAAAGTGCTACATCAATGAGGAAAAGCAAAATGAACAAAATAATAAAATGCCCATCAACTTCATAATCTTAATGTCTTGTACATAGTTCTCATGGCAATGTTAGTCATCTCTCCAGTTTTAATGAGCAATTTGTGCTCTCTTCTGGATTCACTAGAGAGACTTCGCTTAAAGCAAGTAAGTCCTTGAATTATAGCTTCAGGTCAATCTAATATTTTGCTCATACTGTGCATGAAACATGCTTACATAGTAGTAGTAAAAGGAGGAGAGATGAGGAAGTGTTCAAGACAACAATAAAAACAAAGGAGAAAAAAGAAAGCTGTGGCTTTTCGGGTGGTTTTGTGGTGTGTGTTTTTTTTGTCGTGTTTTTTTTTTTTTTTTTTTAATTATTGCTTGATTTGATTCTGTTCTGATTTTGCAACAGAACAAGTCAAAATATGTGTTAAGTCATATATGTAATACAAAATAAAAAAAATACATGTAAAGTCAAAATATTTATTAGCTTATCCGTGGGTAATTAAAATGCAAAATTATGTGCAATATTCCACCTAGGCCTACAGAAATGGAACTGGAGAAAGTCAGTTCCCCTCTTTCATCCGTTGAGGTGAGGAAGGCACACAAAGATGTCTGCGTTTTCTCTGGATAACAAATTATTTTCTTTTTTTACACTCCTCATTTTCTTGCATGCATGGGATACGGCTTCATTGCAGCATGTTCTCAGATACCATCATTTTCTTGATGAAAAAGAAGTTGTAAGATGTCGACAGATTTGGCATGCACCAAAATACAGTTTATAAGAACAGCTAAGGGATAATTGTAGATGGCTACCAATATGTGAGCTGAAATTATTAGGTATGAATGGTGGTTGCAGCATTAACCCAAATGTAATTGAGAGAAAGAAAAAAATGGAGATCATATGATAGTGATTAAAATACTTGGTATTGAGAGAGCTAGAGCTAGATGCTAAAGATGCCTGTAAGCAACAGGATGCCTTGGGCCTGACTAAAGCCAGGTCACAGGAATAAATTCTAGAATTCTTCATTTCTGACTGTTCCTGTCTATTATTCCAACGTGAAGCTGCTGGAAGAGCACATGCCTGCACAGCTCTCTTTAACACTGGTGTCCTGTAAAATGAAACAGAGTCCTCAGCTAGCTAAGCACGGTGTCACAAGTGAAACCTCTCAGAAGTTATGGCATCTGGATATTCCTATGCCCATGGAGAAGACATAGGATAGTAATCATAATTTCTCTACTGGGGTATCTAAAACTTTCATGAAGATAGATTTTAGCTTTGTTTCTGTAGAAGGTCAACTTTGTCTCTATCATTTATATGGAGAAATATCAAGTAGCAGTCTTAATGAGCAGTTACTTTTTGATACTAGCAGCTTTTTTAGTAGAAGTAAGGTAAACAGTGGGGGGGTGGGCTGGGGGAGAAAAAGTAAATCAAATAGTTTTCAGAGAGTATTGGTGCTCTAAATTCACAGGTGATGAACTGGAAATAAAATTTCATATCACAGTGTCATACCTATAGCTCCTCAGACCCTCTGCAAATAATCATCCAATCTTGTTTGATTATTTTATTGAAGCGTAAGGGAAATTTTAACCTTTGTTATAACAGAAATTACAAACATGCTAAAGGCCTGCTAGTATAAATAACACACAGTATTGTTATATTGATTCTGACTGCCTTTGCTACACTCACCACATTTCCTATCCTTTAGCAGTTTTCAGGGACAGATAACTAATTCTGATGAGATCCTTGCGCTGAAATGACAATTTCACAGCTTCCTCTTGGGACAGTCATGAGTGTGATCAGATTTTCAATCTGCAAACACCTATTGATTTGCTTACTAAAAACTTCACAAGAAATCCCACCTGGGGAAAGAATTTCTCTGAACTTTATCATCTTCCCTTACAAATTCTTCAAAAGAATAATTATATTTTAAATAAAACTGCATGTTCTTGATACAGTATGAAATAAAATTTCCTAAGGTGGAGTTGCAGTTATTACAATAGGCTTAGAATTATGCACAAAAATAGATTATCTGTCTATGTTTAGGATATATGCATGTATTATACTATTAAAATGATATGCATCTTCCTGGGTTATTTTGTGGGCTTGGTTTAATAACTGGAAAATTGATGGTATTTCAGGATTTTTATTCTCGTATCAGTTATTACAGATACAGCTTGTTTTGGAAAACCATCTAGCATCAAAGAAATGTGTATTGGTCAAAAGGGTGCCATAAATTTTAAAGCTTTCTTGGGCCACTCATACATTCCCAGGCAGAGCTCCATGTACTCCAGCTGGTCACTGACATAGAGGGTAACACCGCCTCCTTGTTTCCCCTGCATGTCCTTCCAGAAGAGCCTGTATCTTTCCATTCCAACACTCCAGTCATAGTAGTGATCACACCTCCTATTTGTGATGCCAATAAAGGTTGTAGCCCTGCAGGTGTGCGTACTTCTCTGTCTCCTTTTATTCCCCATGGTACATGCATTTGCATAGCAGTATTTGAGATGAGCCCCTGATGAAGCTGACTTACTGGCTGGAGTGGCTGGAATTCCTTTGTGCTCTTCTTCAGGTGCTCTCCTGCTGACCCATGATCTCTTTTCAGGCTATGGGCATCTGTCTCTGGCTTTGGTATCAATCTGGTAGGAGCAGGATGAATTCAGGTTGCCCTCCCCTGGCAATTTTAGTTTAGATTTCATTAAGTAAACATGTGAATGAAAATGTGAATTAAGACTAGAACTGGGGTTTGCTTATAACCACTGATTGACAGGTGCACTTTGTACAGCTTTTTCTATGACATCCACTGTAGGATGCTATGCAGTATCCTTGCCCAACTTAGAGCATCAGTCCATGAAGTGAAATGACAGCTGTTCTCAGAGAGGCTTTGAACTGTACGGATTGGTTTAACATTTTGCTGTTAGTATTCAGAAGGGAGTCGGGTCCTGGCATTGTGTCTGTGCAGGGATTACCTTCACTCCCTAATGGATTAAAACAACACCAAATGGTGAGGTGTGGTTTTGCCAAATAGGGCAAGTCCCTGAAGCATGCTTGGAAGAATATTTTGTGATGTGAGTTGATAGAAGGAGTGAAGGAGTCAGAGTTGGAATGTTTTGTCTTGGGGGTTGGTGTTTGTTTTACTCTGAGAGAAAGCCAAATCTGTATTCAAGTCTGAGCAGGGGAGATGAGATAGCAAACCTGAGCAATTCAGATGTGAAATTCTTCTATCAATTCACTCAAAGACATTTAGATTGTACTGAAAGACATCTATCATGACACAACAATATATTAACACAGGAACAAATAGTGACCGTGATGTGTGTGTCATGGGGTGTCGTAGTCACAGACTGCTTGAGTGTCGTACCAGTCTACAAGCATGCACCAAATAAGACTAATTTTTTTTTGTTTGTTTTAAGAGAGGAAGCAAAATGCTTGTGTAGTTCCTGTTTCCATCCTTGACTAGATGTCTCCTCATTTTATCCTATTTGTATGCTTTGTGTTGGCTGGGGTACCAAGAGATCAGAAAAAAAAGCTCTTAACAAATGAGGAAAATTAACGTAAAGTTAAACAAAATGTTGCTCAAAGTTCAGTAACTATTTGATTTTGAACTTTTGTAGGACACTTTCTAGTGCTAAAGAATCTGGTGACAAAATATTTCTGTCTAAAAGGCTCTCTAGTTTCGAAAAGATGGGAAGGTACATTTTCAGAAGAGCTGTGAGGAAAGTAAATTTTTCAGCGTTTTCAAAGTATCGTACAGAAGGTTACAGGTGAGTGAAATAAAAAGTTAGAGGATGCCTTTTCATGGGACGTATCAGCTGGAGGGCAGAGGTCACCATTTTCATTTATTCTGCAGTATATGACACTCTGACATACAATAAATTCTCTCTGAATTGATGTGTGGAAAAAGATCATGAGAGGAAGTTATAAAAATGGAAGCTTTTGATGGTTGCACCTCATTTTTTGGGTCTGAGACAACACAATTATCTGAGTTAAAAGCTGAAATTCAGAGCTGCCCTGCTTTGTTACGAGCACAAGGGCAAGCAATTGCTGGAAAGTAGCAAAACTAGCTAGATGAAGAGCAAAAGATGGGGAAACTAGAGTCCTCTCTGAAGTCTGCCTTATTCTGATGTCAAGAAGCAGGCACATGTGCTACCTTAGGTTCCCTTACATTATCCTCTTATTATGTGTGAAGAAGCTGATGGTTTGTTACCAGTCTCTATTTCATGTGGACTCCCAAATCTGTACACTCTCTATCTTTGAAGCTATTAATGGCTGTGATAAGTAGAATTATTATAGGATCTTTGTTTTATTTGAAGTCAGATAGCTATGAAAAAGTGATGGCTTTAAGCATATCTTGTGTTTACCTTGACCCCTTACCTGGGTCAAGTTAACTTTCTTGGTACTTCTGAATGGAAATTTTGTAAGCAAATATTCTGCTGTGCTAACAGCATCATTGCAATTCTTATTTGGAATAAAAAATTCTGTAAGCAACAAGGGGAATATTTTGAAAACAAAGCATTTAAAATGAGAAAATTTAATAATTATGATAAATCTAAATCTTAATCATATGTATGTGTGAGTCACACAGGTTGTCTTTATAGCTTGTAAAGGTGGTTTGAATATGGCATCAGGGTGTGTATAATCAGGAAAGACAGGGGTTTTTTTGCACTCCAGCAAACTAAAAGGAGTTAGTGTGGCTCTGAACCTGAGTTAATAAGCTCTGTGGAGTGGTGAATTATATCACTAAAATCATAGAACTGTGTTCATCTTTTGTGCAATTTTTGATGGGCTCTCAAAGTAATTGATAGCAAGCTCTTGTCTGCCTGCAGCGTATTCCCTTTATCGCTGTAGCCACAAGGTAAGTATTAACTAGTCTGTATTCACCTCTGCAAAGCATGCAAGTTCTGATAACATTTTAAATGTTTGGAATGTTTCTGAATTTTTGGTGGAGGAAGAAAGAGGAAAATAGCAAGACTTAGAGTTTTATGACTTCCCAATGGTCAGTTTGACGAAGATGTTTAGTCTTCAGAGAAGTATTTCTCCTGCCTCCTTTTCCTGTGACTGTTCTACCAGTATTTCCAATCCTAAGAATAGAATTTGACTGAGGAGTTGAATATGTTGCTTCTCTATAGCTTTAGTAACAAATAATTTGCTTGAAGTAAACTTGCCTTTTTCAAATATTTTGCTAGTTTCCACCTACCTCAGTATTTACGCCACCTTCTAGGCCAGATTGTGCATGTGATGCATGTTTACAGTGAAGGGTGTTGTGGCTTTCAGTTCTCCCTTTTCCCTTTAGTGTCCAAACACTGTTATGGACTTAATTTAAATTTGTATTAATGTTGTTAATTCAATGTTATTTAAAAAAAGGTTAAATGTATATACAAGAGATCCTGATGGAACCACAGCTTGAGAAAAAAAATTAAGAAGTGTGAGTATTACCAATGTAGTGTGTATATCTACTATTAAATTTAGGGCTCTTCTGAACTGAGTAAGTTTCTTCATTTTTCCTCAACTTGAAAGATTATGCTCAACAGTAGGTCTCCTAGCTATGTTAACTTCATTTATAGATTACTCTTAAAAGTAGTTCATTCATCAAACTTTCGTGTTTCTTAGATATTAAACAATAGCTGATCCTTTCTCTTTGCACTTTTGTAACTGACAATGTGTGTGTGTGTGTGTGTGTGTTAAGGAAGCCTGTGTGTGAAGTACTTACGCTTTTATTTTTTAACACAGTTAAGATCTACTTCTAATACACTTAAAAAATTGCTGATATTGCATCTTATCACACTTGACTACATCTTTTCATACTTTACTTCAGCCT
>JAOEHX010038873.1:0-14536 GCA_025448015.1 Bolborhynchus lineola | reverse complement strand
GGGCGGGTTAGCACTGAGAAGAGAAAGAACTACTAATCCCTTTCTGAAAAAACAAACTGGAGGGTTTAATAGTGATAGCTCTTCCGAGGTCATAACATGTTTCAGATCTTAAGTGTAAACAACTATATTTTTAATTTCTTTTTTTTTTTTCCTCAGAATACACTTTAAACTTTTCATGGGCCTTTAACTAATTCTCTAAAATTACATCAGTAAGCCAAGGCCCAAAACATGATACAATTGCTCAGACCCAATATAAAAGTATTACTATTTATATTGACAAAACAGTTAGGAAGTCTAACCATAGCTGTGGCTGCCACAGCAAGTTTATGATCTGGAGAAAGACTGGGGAGCTCAGAGGAGCAGCATGGCACTAAGGGTAGACAGAGAGGGCTCCAGCCTTGCTGCCATCACAGTTCCATCTCTGCTGGGTTTAATAGGGGAACAGTGGTGAGCTGAGGCTATTTCTGCACCCTGATTTGAATGCTATTTCTACTACTGGAGTCCTATTTTGATTATTGTGAGTTCTATTTTGAGATTTTTGAATACTCTTTTGACTCTACTGTACGTGTCATCTGGGAATATCAGGAAATAAAACATTAAACAAAACATCTCTTCAAAGAAGATTTTTTTAGCCTCCTTTCTGAAGCTGGATTGAGAACATCACAGGACTTCCCCTGCAATGCTCTTCCACAGAACACCCTCCTACCTCTGTGGCATTGCTAGCTCAGGGCTCCGAAGCCTTGAGGTGGCCCTCAAATTATAAGATTTGCTAAAAAATACCTTCTTTTTTTTTTTTTTTTTTTTTTTCTCTCTCTCTCTCTCTCTTTTTTTAATTGCCTAGGCACTAATAGAAAAGCAGGAAGTGCAAACGTGTAAGTTTGTCATCTTGTGACTGGGCAGACTACAACTAGATTTTGTGTCCTTAATCAGTATAATCAGTGGTTACCAAACCAGGCTTCTCTTCAGTTCTTTGATTAATTAGAAATGGAAAGTTTCCAGCTTCTCACTGACCTCTTTGATTCTGTATCTACCAATACTTTTTTTTTCCATATAAACAGTTATCTTGTAAAGCTTAAAACTTCACTTCCTATGAGGCATTTTAAGGACTACTAAAAGTCAGTCATCTAGTTGCATCAATGTCTTCTTCATGATTGCTTTTGCATTTCCGTTTTATTTTCATTTGGGATGGCATGTTTTCATGTACTCTCTTTAATGGGTCTGGGTTTGTTAATGGCACTCCTTGACCCTCCAGGGGGTTTTGAGCTGGTCTAGTGTCCCTGTGTGCTATGAACTATATCAGGTACATACTGTTACACCAGGAATTCTGAGTGAATGCCCTCTGAACTAATTCTCATGCCAAAGGCTCTTCCCAGGATCAGTCTGAATGACAGGAAATTGGAACTGAGACGTGACTTACTTGGAAGCACTCAGGTCTCACCTCAGCGTACTTGTGAATGCCTTTGTGGTTGTAGTTTGAAATAAAGCTGGATTCCAGGCATAAAGAATATAGTGCTAATGGAAGTTTGACATGGAGGTTGAGGGATGGCAACAATATTTTCACTTCCTAGGGAAAGGTTGGTGAAACATGTCTGTGTGTCTTCGGATGACTGAAATTTAGGGTAATATGCCCTTGTAATTGAATGTGTCAGGTGGAATATGCAGGCATCGACATCCTCCGGAGCTCACTATCAGAAAAGCCAGGTAGTGGTGGTGGGGGCAAATCTTCAACAAAGAGGATTTAACACTCCTCGTATGAAAACAGCTGAAACCCCAAGGAACTGAAGGCTGCAAGATTCGGCCAAGCAATTTTATTAGAGATCTTGAACAAAGAACAGTAAAGAAGAGTAAAAAGAGAAGGAAGGTGGGAAGAAAAATAACTCAGAGCAGTGATTATATTGAATATATATGAGCAGCCATGAAGATTTTCATGGAATTACATGGTATCCTTTTCAGGATGCTGAAATGAGAACTTTGTATCCAGTTTCAACTGCCTCTAGAACTGGCACTGTATCTGGGACAGGAAAGGACTTCAAAATATATATGAAATATTTATATTAGCTAAAGAATGAAAGAGCTTAGTTGCACTTAAGTAAATATTGAATTATCAACCAATAATTCTTTTTTTTTTTTTTAAAATATAACACAAGGTACAGAATTAAGAATGTACTTACAGCTTCGCCCTTGTGGCCATCACCTTTTTCTCCAAGAGGTCCAGGTATTCCAGGTAGTCCCCGGTTACCCTAAATACAAACTGCTAAGTCAGGCACCATGCCAGTAAGTTGATCACCATGATGTAACAAATATTAACAAATATGCTGGGAAAATATTTCATATCCTTTTGGAAATACAGAATAGCAGTTACCAGCTCTTGCAATTTATTTATAAAGCTCAGAAATTTTTGTGCTTTTTTATTGTCACTTCAGTTGATCAAATTAAAATTTCAGAAGAAAAGAAATTCTCATTAGGAAATTATTAATTGTTAGATTTTTAGTTGCAGAGAGAAATCTTCAGAACATTGACTGCCTCTTTAACTAATACAAACGTAATTTTAAAAGTTGAACTTCTATGACTTTGGGGCTAAGTCTTGACATTTGAACAATGCATTTAACAATACTGTAGCATAATATGACAGCCTTAAGTTATCATATGTACATTTTTGCGCTTCCATAAAATCACATTGATTCTTTCACACAGTAAAGCAAAAATGCCTTCTACAAAGAAGTAAAAGAAAGAACAACCAATTATGACAAATACATAATTTCTTTTAGTTTAGCCTAAAATGCTCTGTATCAGGACACAATCATTCCATGACTGTTCCACTGACTCCCACTAAAGATCTGTGTATTTGCAAAACCCCAATGCTCCCTTTCACAACCAGAAGAGAAGCAAATAGCAATCTTTTCCCTCATTCAGTGATTATTTTCTTGACATTTAATGAGAAAATTAACTGAGCCTTCAATAGACTACTCTTCATGGAACCAAGACAGAAAATGTACTACTTTGAGGTATCCCTGAAGATATACTGGCAGTTGGTATCATAGATGTTCACATGACAGCACCAGAAATCCTTATTGATACTCATAGGTCACACATCCACTCCATTCCTAAGCATGGTATGTATATGGCCACACATGAAGTGTACACCCTTTACTCAGTACCACAGAACCAAGAAATGTAAATGGACTCTCCAGTAGAGTGTTGGAGGGTCAGTTGTTAATATGCATACAGATAACATATCCTGAAGAATAACTACATACAAATAGCAAATATTAACCTGACTACTCCAGTAAAAATAAATAGCTAGAAAAAAGAAACTACAAATGATAGAAATCTGCTGTTTCATCTGTGCATTGTGCCTGGAAATTTCTGCAATAACATAATGCTTCAAGAAACCATGGATGGAGTCCTAGTAGCAGCTCAGATCTCCACCATAGACACAAGCAATAGACCTTCCTAACCAATTTAGCCCTGCCAAGGAAAAATGAAAGAGCTGATTTGGCTCTCCTGAAGACACACATCACAGGTTTAGATTTGGAGGTATGTGAATGCAGAAAGACAAGGTAAACTCAATGTTCTGGTTAAGATGAAACCCTGAAACCACTCTACAATGCAAGATAAAGCATGCCTTATGCTTAAAGGAAATTGTACATGGTAGGTCACTCCTGTATGAATTTCTCCTATTCTCCTGTCCAAAAGGATAGTTTCTCTGGAAGAATTTAAACACAACCTGACTACCACAGTCAAACCGTGTTAGCCAAAGCATATGTTTCTTCATGTTCCCTAATTTTCAAATGATGTAATTCTGATCCTGTTCTGTGAAAATTTAACCAATGAGTGTGCTTCTAATTTATATATAGCATTATAATGAAAATTAATTATTACCTCTTCCTTGTCCTTAATATCTATCATTCTTAAACTGTGGATAAAATAACAAAGATTTTAGAAATGTTTAATAACATTGGTTTTGCAAACAAGAAAGGAAACCTGGGAACATGAGTTCATCTCTATTTTTACTTCTAACTCCACTACAGTAAAAGGTGCCAAACAGATGTTTTCACTTAATCTTAGCAGACCGTCATAAATGCCCAATGCACGTTAACACATTATTTTCTGTAAGAATTGGGATTTTTTGAAGAGGCTGGTTTTGTCATTAGTAGCACATCTATAAATCTATTTAAGTCAAATCTATGGCAAAGCCTACTGTAAGAAACAGTTCTGTAAGTCACAGAATCACAGAATGGTTTGGGTTGAAAGGGACTTTAAAGCTGATCTAGTTCCAACCCCCTGCCATGGGGTTGCTCAAAGCCTCATCCAACCTGGACTAATTATTTAGTTTTAGTCCAGGTTATTTGGATTTAATTTTTTAATATCTGCATGAAAAATACACAAGGTATGTCCCAGGGGCAGTTCCATGACTGCTCTTTCCCAGAATTTTGTGGGGTCTGGAAAAGGCAGTCACTGTGACTGATTCTAAGGCAGTTTGCTAGCAACAGGGCAACTGCCATTAATGTCACAGATGGCATCCTGAATTGATCTACTTGAGCAAACTTTCCAAGGAATAATATAGATATAATTGCTTCTACAAAGAAAGAAAGAAAGGAAGGGAGGGAGGAAGGAAGGGAGGGAGGGACGGAGGGAGGCATGAAGGAAGGAAGGGAGGGAGGCGTGAAGGAAGGAAGGGAGGGAGGCGTAAAGGAAGGAAGGAAGGAAGGAAGGAAGGAAGGAAGGAAGAGGAAGGCTATAAACAGAATATAAACATAAGTCTCTCCATGGTTATTGTTACAAAAACATAACTACTGACATAATCAAAACCTAAAGGATTAGGTATGACTAGACAAATAAGTCATGTTCATTACTTCTTTTTATAAGGAAAAAGAGTGAAGTAGCATTCTAGATTATAGACAAAGTAAATTAATTTAGAGTGCTTGATAATTCAAAAATACAAGCTACTGAATGCACATGGATCAATGTGCTATCCAGCATCCTCTGGGAGGTGTACTGGTAGAAGTCAGTCAAGCCAGGAGTAAAGTGTTATTGGTATTCCTAAGCTGTTATCACACAGAAATTATTGCAATAAGTTTCATTTTGAACTATATTGTGTTAGGTGCATGTAGACTAATTGGTCTCTGAATTTGGGTCTATCAACTATGTTCCCAAGAAGTGGAACAGTGGAATTTAGTGGAACATTTTATGTTCAGATGTAGTAAAAGTAAAAAAAAAATAAATTTACTAAGAAGGTTCCTGATTTCAGTCTGCAAAGATCACAACAATGACACCTTTTCCAAACACTGAAGGAAGTCTTCCTAAACTATTCCCTTATCACAAGTGGCAGAAGGCTTATAGAAAGTTTCAGATCAGACTATGTATTAAAAGTGAAGCAGAGAAAGCTGCAAATTAAAAGGATATATACTGTTTTTGCAGTAGAGAACATGGGATCTGTTCTAGAGACTGTGGTTTTGAGTTCTTAGTGTAGAAAGGTGAGTGGCACTGTTTTCTAATAAACCCATATTATTCTGATTACTTAAATTAAAGCAATTTCAAGGAGTTGAGGAAAGACCCTACTTAAGATTTTGAGTAATTTGGTAACAAAATATCAGACAAAATTCCACTCTGATAACTGTAATACATTATGCAAGGAGAAATAGCAGTCATCTCTATGTACCTAACAGTCATCCTGAACCAGTATTACCATTTAAGAAACAGAAGAGAGAGAACAATTCATTAAAAAGGTCACTTCACTGTTAAACAATGATAAAACTCCATAAATGTCATCTGTTGCAAATTAATCTATATCCTTTTCCTCTAACTTATTTCCCACTGGCAAGAGGATGGTCTTTGGTTTCACCGTATTCTTCAAGAAGCCTTAAGTCAACTCGTGTACTACAGAGAATTTTTCAGTCTCTCACTTTTGCAAAGACTGCAATCACTGTGTACCACTGAATCCTTGTCTTTCACTTTAGTTAACCACTAAAGGCTCGAAAACAGTGAGCACAGTAATCCTGCCACAGACTGCTGTAGTCCATTCTTGGTGTTGAAGTTAAAAATGTAAATGATATAACCAACTAAATCTTGTTCTGAAACCTATATGCAAATAAGGACCTCCAAAAGACCTATTTTAATTTTTTTATTTTGGGGCTCACTTATGTTTTTGCATGTGCATGGTTGGTAATACTGAAATGACACTACTAAAATAACTAATAAGTCTCTTTTTATACTTACTAAAAAGCATATTGCCCATAGAGAGGTATAAAACACCACATGAGATAATGAAAGCTAGAGATGAATTTGAGGAGCTGCCTTCCTAATGAAGACTTTCTGAGGGAAATTTGCAGGGTAAGGTACACTGGACTAGCTATTTAATCTTTTTTGTGTTTCTTCTTTTAAAAGATAGCAAGTTTATATTTAAAAATAGATGTAAACTGGAATTATGTAAAAATTGAAAACTGGTCAGCTGTTTTCCCAAAAATGTTGCTCATGTGGTTTCTGCATATTCACAACAGTTTTTCATGTGTCTCATGTCTCTTTACCTTTCATATTTTGTCTAGAACTCCTACCATTGGTCCCATTATTGAATTTCCAGGAAGTCCATCATCTCCCGATGGCCCTTTGGGACCTGGATCCTCCTATCAAAAAAGAAAAGAAAAACAAAACCACATCCATTATTTTCGGTTTTAATTTACAAAGTTCTGCAGAAAAAAAGAAGAATTCAACTCTTTCTGACAGTGCCACTTAATGAGCTAGGTAATGTGAAATCTATTTCTAAAGGAAGCTTTTACTACCTTGATTCTGATCTCACTTAAACTTCTGCTTCTCTGCAACTGTGTCAACGAGTGTGTTCTGCTTTGATGAATGATTTGACAGCTTCAGTTTTCAACTTTGAATAGCGTAATTCAGTCTCCATGACCAGATTCACCTGTGGCTTATGCCTGCTTTTGCCCACACAAGCAAGGCTGTATAACCTTGTTACTGTCAGAGCACACAGAGAACAGCAAAGAAATTCAAAGATAAGTGCTGACACAGAGTACGTTTAGAAAGATGCAAGTGTGCAGCACTTCAAAATTGTAAGCTCCACAGGCTGAAGACTCAGGAAGAAACTTTTTTTTCCTCAAACACTACCTAGTACAACTGTTTGGTAATCTTAGCTCTATCAGTGGCTTTCCTGGAAGCAATCAGTCTTCAAATTCAAGTTCCTCATGTTAAACCCCCCGAGAGCAGAATCTTGCCCCTTTTTAGTATTTAATCTATTGGCAACAAATGTCTTACTTTATATTAAGGGTCTTAAAAAGAAAATTTTGATTTTCAATGAAAACTGCACTTTTTAACACTGGTGAGAAGGACAGGCAGTATTTCAAGAATCATTCACTAGGGAATGCAGATGAAATGTTCTATCAAAACCACCAAGCAGCTGTAACCATGAGAAAGGACTATGAGAAAAAACAGCTATCAAATGTTCTGTCTCCACATTAGTAATAATGGCTGTCGAAGGGAAATAAAACTAGTCTCCAAATGTGGGCATTCCTTAAAATAAATAAATTTCCAGTGAACACAACCATGGCTGTTCAGAAGTTGTCTAGCAACCCTTCACTGCTACATCAAATACTTAAGAAATGTAATAAAATGGCCTCAGACTGTGATAACTCCCAGCTTTGAAAAATATGCGGATTCCCTGCATTAGAAATTTAGAATGTCTGACTTCACTACTGCAGATACCAGGATTTTCCAAGAACACAATTCGAGTAATCATCGCACTTTTCACAGTGGAAAGAGAAAACAGATCTCTTTAATCTGTTACATTATTGAGCAATTGTCAGAAACATGGCAGATACATGTTTAAAAAAAGAAATTATTATGGAGCTAAAGAGACAAAGTTTTGTGTAATTTCTAAATATCAACTTGCATTTTAGAATTACCCAAAATACTTACTTTCTTGATTCAGCCACCGCACAAAAAAACCCTCAACTAAAACTTAGTAGTGTGTGGAAAAACTCCTACAGACCCCAGTGAATTTTTGTTCATGGCCAGCCTGCTATGAAAGTGATATGAATTATACTGAACAGAATAAAATCAGAGGCAATAAATTCAATAAAGTTCTTTCTTTCAGCATGAGTTTTATCAATAAAAAATCTTGACTCCCATAATGGTCTATTTAAAAAAATGTCACAGTAACCACGACAATGTGAAGAGGACAGACTGGTGTAGTGAAACCTATCTTTGTACAAGTTGTGTATTATAGCATGCTACTTACATTTTCCTGAGATAAAGTTTGGTTGCATTTTTATTCCAGGTGTACCCTGAGCTTCCTGTATTCCCTTCTTCCTCCCTCCTCCACGCACAAGCAAGTCCAAACCACATTCATGCCCTCTGTGATACCCTGTTGCAAGGCTTATGAGTACACTGTATGTACAATACCTACATGTGCTTGTGTGTGAGGGCATATATATTTTTAAGGAAGAAGAAAAATGAAGATGAAATTACTTCAGAGTGATAGGATGCACATTAATGATTTCTCTATCCTAAACATTATCTATCAGCAAAGCTGAAAAACATCAATTAAAGTTGAAGTAAACTGGTGTATTTATACAAACAGCAACTCTTTTATTCTTAAAATAAAAATGTGCTGGCAATGAATTTTCAAACGTTTTGAAAACCTTCAGAGTTATATTTACTTTTGCTGAATCTGCGTATTTTACTTAGCAGGACAACTCCCACTCATTTCAAGTACATTTTCCCCATGGAGAAAATGAGCTGGATGTAGCTCTAACTACCTCATATATGACATTATATTTAAAGTAGTGTCTACCGGTCAGCTGTTCACTTGGAAGTGACATACAAACATTCATCTCCAAAAAAATCATCTAGTTCAGCATATCTGGAACTATACATAGACACATTCCTATAGGGATTTACTGTCACATTCAGGAAATCTTTGGTCTAAGAAACAAAATATATAGCAAATTCAAAAGAAAACAAAACAAAAAACACAGGAAAAAACTTGAAAGACACAACAGAAATGTTATAAGAATTTTCTTTTTTAACAAATGGATTCAGGAGGCAATAGGATATACTAAGGTCAATACGCTGTTATAGCGCTAACAAACACTGTTGATTTTTAGTATAACTTTCAGTCCTTATTTCGAAAATAATAATCAGTCATCTTTATTACTACAACAAGGAATTTTAACTTCTTTAACTTACATTCTTTTGAGAGACGTGCACCAGAAATCTGATCTCTGGTCTCCAGCAAACAATCAGATATTCAATCACCTTTGGTCCAGGAGGTCAGAATCGATGATCCAGTGACACCAGGGAGTCCTTTCTCTCCCCTTTCACTCTGTTAGAAAATTACACCAGCTAGATTTAAAAGAACAGTTTCATTTTCTGCACAAGTAGCAAAAAGTTTTTTCAACAATTCATATTATAAAAATATCCACAATATAGATCTACCTACAAATATTGGGAAAAAAACATAAATCAACTTACTGTTCTTGTGAAAGCCTGTCCGTTGTGTTTAAATAACTATTGGTTGAACTGTGTATTTGGTTTTTTAACTTGAACTAATGTTTTGTGCCTGGCTTATGAAGCCAATAAAATAACCAGACCAGATGCATTATTTCAATTTCCTTATCATTCAGAGCAACACTCACAAAACATGATAATAGCAAATTAATGTTTCAAAGTAAAAATTTATGACATGCTCATAGTTAGAATCGTTTGGACAACCTTAATTTAGCTTCTCAGTCTTCATGCATGGGACTACAAGGTCTGTGATTCTGTTTACCTGTTCTTTTTCTCCTTGTAACTTTTGTATCAATCAGGACAGGGGATGAAATTATTTCTGCTTTTCCTTTTTTCTGCTAAGTCTCCAAGCATCCAATGCTTAAGAAATCTGTACATTACATAAATTCCATACATCCTTTTATAAAATACGAAGTGGAAGAACAAGCTTACTTTTGGTCCAGCTGGGCCTTGTGCTCCTTTAGAACCAGCCAGTCCTTGGGATCCTTTTTCTCCAGGGTCACCCTGTGGAAAACAAACCTTTATCAATCATAACCAAGATTTATTCATAACTGGAAGATACACAAATAACCATAATATATATTATGTATATATCATCATAATGATGACCATAACCTGAAAGGTATTTAGATGCTCCACTCCAACTGAAATCCCACTCAGTTCTAAAATCTTCCAGAATCTGAACACTTATAAAATAGGACCTTCTAAAGTTGCAGGATTCCTCCAGTGTGCATGTCAAGTCATACCTTTTGGCCAACATCTCCTTTGCCAGGGGGTCCTTCTGGGCCTCTTGGACCTTGATCTCCCTTTTCCCCGTAACAGAGATCAGATGGTTAATCAATTCTCATGTAGCTAATTTTATTGAATCAATAGACTTATGTGAAACTATGCTTGCATAAACATTTTACCCAGAAATGTCAGTAAATATCTGGTTAATTTTTTCCTACAAAAAATAAAGAAGTATTCCATCTTCTTAAACCCCTTCCACTCTCCTGCATTTATATTCCTCATTTTCACAACTCATCACAATTCATTACTCAACTGTAATAGTGCCATTTGCAATTGCATCAATCTTTCGGGGGAAGAATTACATGCATAAACTCATATGAAGAAGAGAAGAGAAATACTTTCAGTTATCAGAAAAGGTCTTGGTTGACCAATTTTAAGAAAAACAGCTTTTAAGAAGCAGTAACTTTAGCCAAAGGCCAGTCTAGGCAGTAAACATTAGCCAGAAGCATCACTTCAAATAATTAGCAAATAATTCACATAGAATGTTCTATTAAGGAACATTATTACTTATGCATCATATAAGTCAGATTAGTACATTGGAATGCCTGTGAAAGTAAGTGAAAAGAAAGTGAAAATTAGATTAAAATTAAGTTTAAAAATCTGTTTCTGATTTGAGCTGCTGATGAAAGTGGCAATACAGAGCCTGCTGTTGATAGGCATCAACACCCACTACTGTGACACAGCTTCAAACATGCAAACAACTGCCTTAACATCACCATGCTACCTGCTGCAAGCATCAAGCTGCTCTTTGCACTGTCCCAAATATCCAAAGTAGCTGCTCAGTACTAGTATTTTTGCCTTTAACGAGTTACAACGGTTAAGGTGACAGCATCAAGATGATCATCAGAATAAAGGCCATACTCAAGAGAATAATATCCCAACATTCCCAAATAAAAAAGCCACCTGTAATTTTAACCCAATATATACTTGTAACTCTGATGTTTTACTTCTGATACCCTGGGGTCTTCTTGAGCACTTACATAGTGGGCCATTTCAAATATAATAAAAATAATCAAGCAGCAACAGAAATGCTACATATTTTTCCATAGTGGAAGGCTTACTGACTCAGGTGTAGCTTGTCAAATTGGATTTGCACTGTCCTTGTAGATGAGAAAAACGCGAAGCTGCATTCTTAATAGATGTTTATTACAGCTATTCAGATATCTTCTGAATAAAGACTTGCATTCAAAAAGTGCTGATTTGCCTTACTCTGAATCACATTCAGTTCGTCAGTTCTACACATTGCCCAGCTGCTATCCTCATTTAAAAGCTGCACAGTAGCAGACCGTGGAGGCACCTGGATTCTCAGCAGCAATTCCAGAATCATCTAAAGCACTGTGTTTTACCCACTCAGCAGCTCATTCTATTTGGAAAGAGTAAAATTAAAAGCCTCCACTTAACTTATTCTAAATTGACTATTTTGGGCACTCAGCTTTGCACTCCTCTAAATTCCTGCCACCATTTTGAATTTATGCTTCTTTTTCCCAATGTGGCAAAATGTCTCTTAAAATCTCAGAATTTCCCTTGGCAACAAGCAGTCCTAGTTTCAGCTGTTTGTGATGGTTTCTGTACCAGGCTGACAGGTTTCAGCCAGAGTCTGCCACCCTGCCAGATGCCCTAAGCCACATCAAAGTGAGCATTATTCCTTGATGTCAGGAAATATCTGAACAGGCTGTGAGGAACAGGCTAAAGATACAACCTATGTGTTCTCCAGGAAGATTGTGAAGTTTAACAGTAGTCAACAGCCCACAAAAGGCAGGACAGCTAAATCAGATGCAGATTCAGATGTTTGTTGGAAACATCTCAGCTAGCCCAATCTCTTTTCCCTGGCAGAAGTACTGGCACATGCCCTCCTACATGATGAACTCCTTTACATTGCCACCTGCAAATAACAGTTTGCTCTTCTTTTGTCTATAACTTTTACATGCAGGAAAATATATTTTCTTACCTTTTTTCCTTCCCCAGGTTCTCCCTTCACCCCTTTTTCTCCTTTTTTCCCTTTTTTTCCTATCTCCCTTAAAAAAGAATAAATAATATCTGTGTACTTCAAGTAAGTCTTTATTCTGTAAAATAGACTTAACAGTGTGTTACAAAAACAATTCATGATACACAATATTTTTTTATCAAATGAAGGTTGTTATTCCAGTAAGTTAAATACTCTACAAAGCCTGTATTTTTTCTATTCATACAATCTAAAATAAGTATTAAAAATTTCTTTCCAAGCTCCTCACCTACTTCTTAAATCTTAAAAATGTAAATATATTTACAATTTTTTTCCACTGAGGAAAAACATGATTGAATGCTGTTTGTTATTCTGTGACAAGAACAATATTATACAAATGTAATTTACTTGCAAATTCAAACAAGTGGGACTTAAGGAATGGTCAGCCAAAAATGCCTAAATGGAGTTTTAACTAGCACCTTGCTGGTTGAACAAATAGGTCTAGGCATTACTTCTAAGACTTGCTATATAAAGTTGAAACTATCCACAGGATCTAGCGCTGCAAGTACTTCTTCAACAACCCTGTGAAATCACCAGCAACAAGATGCCTATCTCATCTTACCCAAGATTTTGGAAGCCCTACTTAAATCATTAAGGACATGGTATGCAGTGTTCAAAATGGTAGCTGAGGTCAAAGCAGTAAGTGTTTAACAGCTCTTCTAACATGTAAGCAGTATGACCACCTCTGTCACACAGACTGGGCTTTTTTTTGTTCCAAATCACTGCAGGGGAACAGAGGCAGTAATGTTTCTCACAGGCTTTGGAAATACCTCACGAGCTTAGAAAAGATGGGGCAGACTCTATTCCTGTTATGGCTGCAGTAATGATTTTAGGAGAGAAGGTGGGAGCTCTAGCTCAGCATTTTGCATTTAAAAGCTAAAGCCGTGAAGTTAGGTGAATATCTGTCACTGAAATTCTTATTTTGATCATAGTCAGTCTATACCAAAAATGTTCTACTTAGTTTATCAGCAACTACTCGAAGAATTAAAAGACCCCGTAAGGAGCAGTTACAAATAAAAATAGGCTCACTTGAAGACCTCGTTCCCCAGTTGCTGGAAGTCCTGGTTCTCATTTTTGTCCAGGAGCACCTGGTTGACCCTAGTAACAAAAAGTCATATGTTTAACAAAGAGACACAATTTAGCTTCATTAATTTCTTGTACCATTTCACTAACAGGTTTACACGCAGAATTGAACTTGATGATCCTTGGGGGTCCCTTCCAACTTGAGATATTCTATGATTCTGTGATTCCATAGTTCTAAGTGGTCAAGTTTTCAGTCAAGCAGTTTCAACTGGAAAATTCTGTTCTTTAAAACCCCAGTAACCTGTAAGATTGCATCTATTTATTTAACCTTGCAGTGGGCAGAAAGTCTAACTGAATCATTCCAACTTTCTCCTTTTTGTTTTAAAGTATTTTCTTTTTTGACTTTATACCACTAAATCAAAATTTCTTTGGTCACTGAAAAGTGAGCCCAAATAAATTCAGAACAACTGCTTAAAATCAAGTTTTACCCTCATGATTCTTCCTTCCAGTTGTTCTGAAACAGTTAAAGAAATAGGAATTCCATTTTTCAATTTTGATTTTAAAAATATTTTTCACATTAGGAAAATTGTCCGCATACATAACATGTTTCAGAGCTGCCTATTTTCCCCTACATTAATATTAAACATTGCTGCTGTAACAGCTACTTACATTCCAAAGAAAATTATTGCATTTCTCCCTGCTTTTGCTACAGTGACTAATACCTTCCTTTTGTACCTCAAGGTGATTATAAAGCACACTTCTGCTTTACAGTTCATCAGTTTATTCTGCTTGCCCTCTTTAGTATTTCAGCAATTCCTCTTCTCTCTTCTGACAGTGTTCACCTGACACTGTATTGCTAGCAGCCTGGGCTTGGACAGTCATAGTTGTTTACCACACTTCCCTGTTCTCTTCCTACTTTCCCTCCTTCTGTGGTGCAGTGTCGGCTAAACGCATTTATGTTCTTTTTTCTCTTCTAGTGCTTCTATGTTTGGTTTTAGTTCTTATGATGACCAAGGACACTGAAGGACAGGCTGAAAGCATGGTGGAACTAGACTTAAGTCTCAAAATCATGACTGTTTTACAGCTAAATTGTTTGGTTAAAAGCTTTACTTGAACACAACATGCATGTGTGTCCTGGGTTCAGCAGTAGCAGTCATTTTTCTCCTTCTTAGTAGCTGGTGCAGTGCTGTGCTTTTGACTTTCAGC
>JAOEHX010038872.1:16189-27817 GCA_025448015.1 Bolborhynchus lineola | reverse complement strand
TAGATTGGATATGAGGAAGAAATTCTTTAGTGTAAGGGTGGTGAGGCAGTGGAATGGGTTGCCCAGGGAAGTTGTGAGTGCTTCATCTCAGGCAGTGTTCAAGGCCAGGTTGGACAGACCCTTGGGTGATATGGTTTAGTGTGAGGTGTGCCTGCCTATGGCAGGGAGGTTGGAACTGGATGATCTTAATGTCCTTTCCAACCCTACCTATTCTATGATTCTATGTTTCTATGTTAATGTGTTCCTCTTGCACACGGCAGGATGGATATGTGTCACCTCTTATTTATTCCCTGGATGTCTTTGAAAAGCATTATGAGAAGCCAGGAGAAATAGACTTTTTTAACCCTTTGTCCATTCCAGCCACTTCTGATGTTCAATAGATGAACCTCTTAGGCAGGAGTAGCCAAACTCTTTTTCTTCCTCCATATGTGCCACCAAGTTGTTATTGTTTCCAATGCAGCGCTTTCTTTGTCCTTTAATACCAGATACAAAGGGCAGTAGTAATTCAGTCAATTCTACTTGTTTGATTAAAAAATTCACTTTTCTAATGATGGAATGTGCCACAAGTTTTTCATGCCACTTGTGCATTGGTTTGTCTCCACATAAGGCTTTCCAGGAAAAAGACATTCAGATTCCTCATCCCAAGACTAATAAAAAATTGAAATAAATGCTTCGTAGGATTTTAATTCCAGCTCATTTTCCTTTCTTGTCTCTTACTTTAGCAGCTTTCTCTAAAACTGTTTTTTGTTTTTTGTTTTTTTCTGCAGACTGTATGTGGATGGACCTTTTGGAAGCCCCTTTGAGGAATCTCTGAACTACGAGGTCAGCCTCTGCGTGGCTGGAGGTATTGGAGTTACACCGTTTGCATCAGTGCTCAACACACTGCTGTAAGTGAGATTAAGCCTTTTAATGACTTTTCCCCTCAATTAACCATAGCAGTGCATGTCAAAATGACTGTCAGAATATTAAAAAACTTCCATTAGCATAATGGAAGTGAATAAAACATAAGTGAGTGATTCCTTGGAGAAAGGTAGAGGACTGGGATGTCCCTTGAAGAGCATAAATTACACCTTACAGGCTATGTAACCTAAAGTGTTGTAGCAGAGTTCTGCCAGTAATCCACCTGAACTAGGACAGTTTCAATAGCCTTCCTATCCTGGAACCAGCCTAGCCTATAATGTGGTCAGCAGCTCTTCAGCCAGCCTTGGTCCCCTAGTCCCAGGTTATATGAGGCTATGGACTATGGTGATGAGGTTTCAAGAGTCATGAAGTTGTGACAGTCTTTCTACTGGGAATGCATGGTCAGCCTTCCTGGTCTGTTTGACTTCTGTAAATACGTAAGCTTAGGTTTTAAAGGAAACTTGGATTCAGATAGCACTCAGATGGCTAACCCCCTTTAAAAAGTTTACGTTTTAGGTATGCATTTTTTCTAAGCCTTTGACATTCTGTTCAGACCAAACCTTTCATCTCTTGTTTCTGTCACATTGGCAACATGATTCCCAGCAAATCCTAAGCTGTGTGATTTTTATGATTGAATCGATTTTTTTACCGATTTTATTTTTTCTAGAGCATTGGTTAAAAGCTCCAGTCATAGGGTAAGCACCCGTGTTTCATAGGTACTGTATAAACAGTCAACCAAAGCAGCTAAACTTTCCTGAAGTATTGAAAGACTAGCTGGCTTTGGGAGGGTTTTGCAGTGCACAGCTGAAGAACTTCTTCTAAGAAGTAGATTCCAATGGCCAGCTCTATCTAACTCCAAAGTGGTTTAAGCCTAGAATTCAGATGTTATGCACATTTTTCTGTCCTTGATCAGGGCTAGACCTGACAGTGCTGAGTGCTTCTGAAAATGGTCAGCCCCACATGTCTCATAGAGCTGCAGTCCCCAAATTCCATCTTGGGCTCCCTCATTTTCTTTTCCTGAGAGCGTATTGCTCATCCTCTCAAAAAGAGGGTACATTTTGCTGAACGCCTGGGGCCCAGGTGGATAAGATGACCATTTTCCTTGTGATGGATTATCCTTGACAAATTCCTTTAGCAAAAATGTCACAGAGCATAATGATGGGCCAGCAGCAGGTAATGAGATGTTTGCCTCTAGCAGTGTGTTATTAGAGGCTGTAGGAACTTGCATACATATTGCCATAGAAGGTCAGTGTCCAAAAGCTTTTGTAAAGTCTATTTATCTGGATAAAGCCATAATTTGCCTTTGTAGCCAGTCTTCCGCTTCTGCACTGTACTGCATGCAGGGGAATCATTCTGTGATTCTGGGAAAAGAAAAGTAATGGTCTCAGCCTGTTTCCTTCTCAGTGTTTAAACATCAACTAAGCTCTGGTTTAGTGGATGATCTGCCCTTTGTCTTTGTCCTGGCTTAGAAGCAGAATTTAGCAGGTATGAATATGCAAACTGTCTTATGATGCCAGCACTGCAGAGCAGCAGGACCAGGCCTGGCGTGTCAAGGGCAGGTCTGAGGGAGACATCAGCAGCCTGTTGACACAGTCATTTGTTTCCTGCTCAGTTGGGTTCCTGTTGTATGTCCACAATTTAATTCCTGCTCCTACCCTTCCCTACACTTAACTGTTGAGCCCTATGCCCTATTCTTAAGAAAACAGAACCTGCATTAAGAAAAGCTTTCGTGCATAAGTATCTGTAAATAATGGCTATTATTATGGGCAGTGATAACGTAGAAACACACAAGAAGTGTTATATGCATATGGATTTGTTTTAATGGTGGATTGCGCCTTTATTGCATAATATATCCTGCTGGAGGTGGACCCAAGTGTGCGTGTTTGAGGTGCTATTTTAAATCTTGTTTCATGAAGTCTTGCAGTCCAGCTTTTTTGTCCATCTGCAATGTTTCATCATGGAGAGTGGTGTTTTGTTAGTGAATTACAATATTTCAATACAAGATGCCGTGCAGTTTTCTCGTCTGTGTTGTCCTTTTTTATGCTGAAAGGCACCTATTTTCCTCGCTACTGCTCATAGTTATCTTGTCGCATCTGACCAGATTGTGACCCTTCCTAAGGGCTTGTCTTAGTATAGGCAGTCAGAAGAAGAGAGGAAATCCTGCTCTGCAGGTCAATAGTTTGCAAATAAAAAAGCTGCAATCAGGACTTGAAAGGGAAGTCTTAAAGTCTCCACAGTCTTAAAGGACTTTTTTCTCTCTCTGTGGGGAGCTGATATGATAGATGAGTTCTCAGGCTCTCCATGCTGCTGAGAATGTCTCCATCCTTGCTTCTCAGGCTTACAGTGGAGATTAGGTGTATGGAGAGGTAAGATAGTGGTTGGAGCCATCACTTAGGTATATCCATTAATACTATACCCTTGCTGGATATGCTGGCAACACTGGAGTTTGAAGTAATAACATGTATCATGAAACTTTTCAACTGTGGTTGGCTCCTCCTCCTAGCATTTGAAGTTGAAAGCCTGTGGTCTTATCTTCCTGAAAATTATTTTAGGAGGAAAAGGAGGAAAGTGCACTTTCTCAGTGATCAGAACAACAGAAAGCAGTGTTGGCCAATTACAAAGATACTTCCTGGATACTTGTGCTTTATTTGAACTCATGAGTCATCAGGATTTATTTTTCACTTGTAGTTTCTTTCCCAGTTCATTTCAATCCTACCTTTGTGCTATAGTTGTGTTTTTTTTAAGTTACAAATCTGACTCAAGAGTCCTGTTTTTCCAAATGTAATGCCAGAATCTGCACATGGCCGCAGTTTACCCGCTAGCATTTTCTGAGGACTGTAGTACATCACGCAGTTCCCTAACACAATGGAGCTCTGATTTAATTTGGTCTTTGTGATTTCACTACAGCATTAATTATAATCAACCAGAGCCTTTCAAATATAAAGGCAGAATTAAGTCCTGACATCAGTGCATTTGTCAATGTTTTACTTTTATGGGTTGCTTTGTAAACCTAATAAAGGTTTGACATAATACACTTGAACTTAGAATGTCTACTTTGCTTTGAAATACAAGTTTGATGATGATGCATGAATCCATATTCGCTGCCTGAATCATCTGTATAGCTGACAACTTCCTAATGCAGAAACAGTATCTGTGAAGGGTATTAGCCCTGTGCTAGAGATTTAATATTCTCAGGATCATCCTTTGGTCATTTCAGCGTCAGATGTATTGTAAGATGAAGAACAGCTTAGCAGCTAGCTTCTAATGGAAATTCATGTTTCCAGTAGTGAATATAAAGCATCTTAATTAATGTTTCCTTTTAAAATTACAATTTTTAATTGCCCAAACGTTTTATTTTCAAGTGATGGCTGGAGATGCTACAAGCTCAGAAGACTCTACTTCATTTGGGTGTGCAGGGACATTGAGTCTTTCCGCTGGTTTGCAGATCTGCTCTGTATGTTGCATAACAAGGTAATGGGGGTTGCTTGGAGAGGATACTGTCAATAAATGCTAAGTATGTCCACACCATGCATCACCATAGAGAAAGACATCTTTGCTCAAAACAACAGAGCTCCAGCAGTCCTTCTGCTTGGGATACCTAACTCGGACTCTATTTTTGGACCTGCATGTGCCAGTTGAGTATCTGACACCAGGATTTCATTACACAGTACTGCCATGTATCAGTGGTCTGAACAGTTGCTTGTGAAATTTATGAGATACAAGAAGAAAGTACAGGTTGGGGAGTTTGAGTGGCCTTTGGCCTTTTGGCTGGCAGGCAGATTGAGAGTGGAGGGGGATTTACAATTTAAGAGTAGTGTAGCTTCCTAAGATAATATTTTGTACACAGCATGATGTGAACATTCTGGAGTTCACAAAGAGGTCCTATGGAAGTGTAACTTCTTCATTAAAAAGGTTACTTCACTTATGTGGAAACTTGTGTTCCTCAGCATAGTGGGCACATGTGACTTTATGCTTGCATTAAGATGAAGGATATTATTTCACTAGCTGTTTTTATCATCCTCTCAGCTTTGGCAAGAGAATCGACCAGACTATATAAATATCCAGCTGTACCTCAGTCAAACAGATGGAATACAGGTATGTGGGTAAAAGCTGTTTGTAAACAGAACTGGAACGTGGGGTAGCAGACAATGCAAACTGTCACTCAGAGGCAAAAGGGAATTACTGCAGATGGTAAAAACAGGAAATGAGGCCATAAACTTGAGTAACTGATTCATTACTAGGGCAAGAGAGCAAGTCCATCCCTGCAGCATTAAGAGAATCTGATCTAGCAGCCGTTAACTTGATTAGGTGTGGGCAGAAATCCATATCTTCCTTTTCTAGAAAAGAGGTCCTTTCAGGCCAGGTCACAGACCAAACAGTTGGCTGTGTTTGATGGGAAATCTACATCATTTCTGGGCTGAGAATCAAAACAGAAAGTTCTTGGAGCTTACAAGCTCAAATTTTCCCTTCAAATAAATATTTTGAGAGAAACTAGATATTTTTAAAAGCTTTGTATTTCTGTGCCTCAAACATAGATAAAAATTACAAATATCTTCATGTCTGAGACTGGAAATTATGCTGAACTATCAATAGTCATGTATTACCAAGCCCAGAGCTGGACTAGTTCTCCAACTCTTGGCATTTCCTGGAGCTGTTTATGCTTATGATCTTCATTTTACATTATTTACGCATGAGCCTGGGCCTGATTCTTCACCCTGCCACGTCTGAAAGCTTTCTGTTGACTGCAGTGTGCTCAAAGTCAAACCTAACAATAACTACGAAACATGAAATGCAGTGAAAAACCATGCCCAAAGGTTTTTGATCTGCCTGGCATTGTGTGGAAACAGCGTAGCATACACAGCTCTGGTAGGAACACTACCCAGAGTGTAAATGATGTGATAGCTACAGCAGTTATGAACAGCACCCCGCAGATTTAATGCCTGGAGGGCATATGTCAGTTGAAATGGGGTACTTCAAGATACCCGGTTCATGAACCTAGTATGTTCAGTGCAGGACTTCATTGTGATGACACAACAATATTGTAATAATAGACAATTCGAAGCAAGTTTTCTAATATTGTGTATCAAGCAGCTACAGAATTTATTTAAGTCAACTTTGTTTTAAGTTTAAAGTCACTTTTCTTTTGTGGCTGTTGAACAAAACTGGCATGAACCATAATGCTGCTCATGATTTCTCAAGGGGCACTTAAACTCAACTCTCCATTGCCATACAGCAGTGTGTTCACTGATGATAGCCCTAAGTGCTAACTGCTACCAGAATTAGGGCAGTTTCACTTCATGCTCCCTTTGCTCAGAAGCAGCATGACTATGTGACAACAGGGAGCCAAGCCCATCCTTCATCAAATGCCTCCTGAATATAAAAGGTGAACAGAGCATGAATTAGCCAAGACACTGTTTGCATTGGTATGGCCACTCTTTCAGGTTGTTCAGCAGTGGAGTGAATGTGGGGCTGAGAGAAGATGTTAATTTTCTGTGGCTTTTTATCACATTAGGATAAAAAAACAAGGAAGGGCAGTGCCCTGCAAGGGAAGGGCATTTGACCTTATCCCCAGCCTGGTGAGTTAGCATCACTAGAATGGGTCGGGTTCCATCCAGGGAACAGTTTTTGGCTGCTTTCTGCTGTTACAGCAGCTCCAAACAGCTGGCAAACTACTCTTAGGGAGAAATGTAAGATTTCCCTTGTTACTTTTTCAGACATAGTCATCTTAATAGTTACTTGTACAAAGTTAGGAAAAAAGACTTCAGACAGAAATATGAATTTTGCATCAGCAGTGTTTCTTCCAGCTTAGCATTAAAAGCCAATGAGGGAATTAATAATAGGAGTGTGGTTATTGTTTTATGGTTTAAATAAATTGGTTTAAAAGTAATGGGGAGATTAATGAGCAGCTGCAAGAGGAACAATGTATAATGAACACCAAGGAGAGCCATTGAGAAGGCAGTGAGCGAAGGTATTCATGTATGAAATGGTTGCAGTTTTAATCACAACTGTCTGATACTTGTGCTCAGGTTTTACACCTCAGCGATATGGTAAGTCAGCCAGTGTCAGAAATGGGAGCCCTGGGTGATATGAGGCAATTTGCAAATCAGGAAGAATGGAATATTTTTCTGTTTTTTGCAGAAGATAATTGGCGAAAAATACCAAGCTTTAAACTCAAGGCTTTTGATTGGACGACCCCAGTGGAAGCTCCTTTTTGATGAAATAGCGAAGTGTAACAGGCGGTAAGTACCAGCCTGCTCGAAGGATGCTGCAGTTTGGTTATCTGTTTCTATGCCTGTAAGAAAGTATTTTCGGGTTTTATCTGGGATTGTATGTTTAAGCTGTTGATGTTGAAATTCACTATTATTTGGCTGTGAGAGATATCTTGTACAACCTGAAACTTGTGGTTTTTACATTCAGAACAGTTCATCTTCCCATGCAGCTAGGTTGTTCAGTGGCCTGGAAAATAAAAGCAACAGATTACCATCTCACTGCATGGAGATACGTTTTTGTCTGTGGCAATATCGTGCTTGCAACATATGTTGGTTTTATAGATAAAGTTACAAGTTTTAAAACTGTTGATTTCTCCTATAATTTTCACTGTTTATAGTGCTGCTTTACAAACATAATGCACAAGGAAGAATCTGACTGACCCGTGTTATGTTCATTCAGAGGATATATTGTCTTTGGAGATTCCTGTCACTTTTTACTCCTTGTTAAGACCTGGCAGTGCCTTTTCACTGTGCTAGGCAAACATATTATGATCTGAAACAAGACAGTTATAAACCAAAGAAGATACGCAGTTAGACTGTGGAATGTCTTTGTCCATGTCCAGCTTTGTTGGTTATTTTACCCCCCGCTGGCAGTTTTCTGCCTGAAAAGCTGATCTGATAGAAGAGGTTGTGTAAATCTTCCCTAATCCACTGAAGATGAATAGATGAAGCTATTAGTGGTAGTCATAGATGGTTTTTCTTTTGTACTTTCCATTGCATTATTCCTAATTAGAATTCAGGTACCCTTTTCTCTGCATTTTCATATCAGGTCTTTAAAATTGTGCCACCATTTGCAAGCAAAGTGTCTTTTAGTACCTGCATAATGTCCTGACTCTTGATTATCCTGCAGCTTGCTAAGACATAGGCTTCCTTGCCCTTTGCTGTATCAAGGTCTGTATCTGTAAATGTAGTTACATACAACAGGACAGACAGCAGTGCAACGTGTAACTCAGCTATCCCACAGAAACTTACCTATTGTAGGTAAAAATTCCCCGTTTTTGTGAAGGAGTTGGGAATTCCATGTCTTCTCTATAGTTCAATTTCCTGGTCTCACAGTTGTTCGAACATCTGGTGCTGGTGTTCAGGCTTTCACATGTCTTTGCAGCCATCCCCTTGGGCTTATTTATGGGCAGCCAAGATATTTTCCACTTTATATCTTATTATTTTAGTAAAAGCTGAGCATAAGTAAACATGCAGCTGTCAAACTTCTCCTCGGTTTAGCCATGTCATTGGTTTGTGGTTTGTGAATTGTTTGGGTCCCAAGTAAGCAAAGTGCATTTGTCAGTGTCTGAGCTCTGCCAGACCTTCAGAGCGGAACATGGGACAACACAGCATCAGGTTCCCGAGTCTTTCCTCTGGACTAGGAGGAGCAGATGCATGCCATCTGCTGTTGATATTCTGTATGACACCCGCAATCGCAGTGGTGAGCCTTGGAATAGTTTGTATAATAATATAATAATTTATTTAAATATATATAATTTATATAATAAATTACTGGTCGTGGGCTTTGCACTCTCTTTCTGGGGATGGAGCAGCAGCCTTGTTCCTGTTCAGCTATGCTGTGCTTGGAAAGCTTACATCATGCCTTGGCTGCCACGCTTTCTCAGTTTCGAATTGGTCAAATGGATGTGTGTTTTTTTTTCCAGATGGATACTGACCTAGAAAAAGACATATAAATCTGTAGGAGAGAAAAGCATGGAGTACCACGGTACATTTCTCATGCACTTTAAAGGAGAAAGCTCTCCCTAAGAATAAATGTGGGTTTTGAAACTGGAATATCTCAAGTTCTGACTCTTACTCTCTGGGTAGCAAAATATTTCACCTCTCCCTCACCTCCTGCTGGCTCTAAAAGAGATGTAAGAATAAATGCTGATCTACTCATCCCATAGGAACACTGAGAAGTTATTTCCATAGTGCTCTGAATGAGTAAACTCCTATGTTAGTGTTTATTCCAAAGAGTGGCCTGTAACATACTTTCCCTAATTGTAAACATGTTGATGTTATTTATGAAGATTTTCAGATATAAGGCTCCCTAGCTGCCCATTTTCATCTGAGTAACAGCGTGAGTCAGCCATTGACCCAAACACAATTACAGCCCATCAACTCAGGGTAGTAGTGTGCTACTCCGTGTAGTAGTATTTCAGCAGCTTTCAACTGCCTGCCTGCTTCTGCTACAGCCACAGGGAACCACATGAGGCAGGGAGGAAGGAAGTGTCTGCAAGGAGGGAAGCGGAGGCATAGGTGGGAGAGGATGTGGGGAGTGAAATCTGGGAGGCAAGTGGTACGTGGAGGGTTGTGGTACATGGATGCCCCATCCCTGGCAGTGTTTAAGGCCAGGTTGGATGGGGCTTGGAGCAGCCAGGGCTAGTGGAAGGTGTCCCTGGCTGTGGCAGGGGGCTTGGAACTGGATGAGCTTCAAGGTCCCTTCCAACCTAAACCAGTCTGTGATATGTCCAGAAGAGATACTGATGGTAGGTGTCCCATGAATGAAGTTGAGAGACTCCAGCTCACCATCAGGCAGTGGCTCAGCTGGGTTTCAGGAAACCTTAGCCACAGGTCTCTTGTGTGACCTTAGGTAAATCATTTAAGCTTTCTGAGATTCTTTTTACTAGCTAAATAATCTGTGTACCTTGGAAGGATGTTGCTGGAATGGGAATACATTAACGGTATGTACTGCTCAGACATGTTTGTACATTAAGGGCCATATGTATCTAATGAAAAGGAGAGAGGCAAACTGTTTCGGTCTTATTAGTTGTCTGTAGTAACCAAACTAATGAAAAAAAAACGCCAACAACTTTGATTCAGTCAGATACACAATAGAAGAGAGATTCTGACTGGGAGCTCACACATCCTTTTTCTCCACTGTGCACAGATTAGCGGATGCTCAGAATCTGCAAGTGCTGAAGAATCTTATTTGAAAGCAATGGGCAATAGTGCTCTCATTATTTCTACAAATGCAGCCACCAGCACAGCACCCCTTACTTTTAAGAGGAGTATTGCCACGACAGGAGAGTTTAATAGATATACATAAGGGTGAGAAAAGTATGAGTCATGAATATTTACCATGGATTAACATGGAAGATGATGTGATAGCAGGCAATGAAAGTCAGCATTGTAAGGTGCCTGCACAAGAACACCATTGCGATCACCTATGTAACTTTGTGATGCTGTTTGATGTTTGGGTCCTCAGTTGTTCCAAGCCAGTGTTGCTGTGCACCGGTACACTCTGGATTGCCATGCTATTAGAGCTGCTGCCTGACATCAAGCACATACACAGGGCAGTATGCATAAAAGCTTTCTTCCTGTATGTGTTAGTTCCTTTCTCTGACCAAACGTACACAGGCTGCTTTAAACTGTACATTTGATTATCCTGCATATGCTAAAGTATTTTATACTAAGTAGCTCCTAGATAAAATACTGAAAGAGTCCCTGAAAAAAGGACCAGAGCTCGAGTCTCCAGCCACTTAGTGAGTGCTGTAGATCACAATAACAAGAGCTATGTTCCCTCATGTGTGCTCTCACTCCATCCTAGTAAATCTTTAAGATCTTTCTCTGTAGTGGCACAATTTCAGCAGGAAAATTAAGGGTGTAATTCATTCTATTTTTTCATGGTGCAGAAGAGACAGCGCCGCATCCTCTTTCTCTGCCCCTTCCTTTCCTTTCTCCTCATCTTCCAAAAGAAGGGAGATGATGAATATCATTGATGGGTCAGTCCTGCTGATGTGAGTGTGGCCTGTTCTGATCCTGGCTACTGTTCAGAGCCCTTATAGATGCTGTATGACTGTGAGTCTGACTTGAAGCCTGTGATTAAGGTGACCAGAGAGCAAAGAGCTGTTGTCAGTGGAGTGGTATGAAAAAGTCAGGTTAACTAACGAATCTGGGCTGACAGCTGTGGATGATGAACAAGGATTGTGTTCTGTGTTTGGATTTAAGACTTTCCAGTCTAGCTGTTGAAGGAAAGATTGCATGCTAATGTGAAACTGAAGCAGTAAAACTGTTCTGCTGCTGCCAGGAATCATAGAATAGTTAGGGTTGAAAAGGACCTTGAGATCATGGGTTAGTAGCGCTCTGTTTTCATTAGTGTAAGGAATCACCACTAGTTGACTAGATCTTCTGCTGATGTAAATCATGGTTTACACTGGTGAAGTCATTACAGTGAGATGCATTTTTTAATCAACAAAAGTGATTAACCTCGCTAAAAAATAGAGTGTGAAGTAGTAATTTTTCGTAACTTGGTGTTTTGGTTGAGACTAAGATGAAATACTTTTTTCTAAGACTTGTCTTAGTCAAATATATAGTAAGGATTTTTGTGGGGATACTTGGGAGGGATGCAATGGCTTCAGCAATACATGGTCTAGTGAGCTGTTCTTACCTTAAAATCTATGCGTAGTTGTCTTAATACAGTGAGGCCAGAATCCAGTTCTGTTTATCATCAGAAATTACTGTTTATTTTCAATTT
>JAOEHX010038872.1:0-16050 GCA_025448015.1 Bolborhynchus lineola | reverse complement strand
GAATCCTTCAGCTGAAAGCCTGATGGAATAGCAAGACTCTGTAGAAGATAAAAGTGCAATTTTTTGTTTGTACAACTTAAAAGTTCAGCTGCAGTTTAAACAGACAGAAATGTACCAAAGAATAGCACAGATTTTCTTATTTATGATTATTTAAGACTTTGGAAAATGATGGATGCAGCAGTATACCAACAAATAGTAAGTGCTTATGCTCAAACTCAAATGCGCTCACATAATTGTGGCAGCCAGCGGTGATTCTTTGGAGTTGTTTCTGTTAATTAAAAACTGCAGAAGCTGGGGAGAGACACAGTTGCTTTAAAAGCTGATGGAAGAAGAATCTGTGGAATGTTTGAACTTCTTCCACTTCAGTCCTCTGAAGCTGGATCAGTAAACCAAACCCCAGGTTAATCCAAATGGCAAAACACAGTGTATTACAAAGACTATTGCTTTTGCTGGTATACAAATCTCATGGCTTTGGGGTGAAAACACTCCATATTAAAGACTTTATACACTGCAGAATAGGGATTCATATTTAAAATACAAAGTGTGACTCTCCTAATCTACTTCTATAGTGTATGTGAATACTCCAACCCTGAATTGAAGAGAGGGTGGAATATGGGAAACAATGTACATTAACCTATGCAAAAGTGAGCACAAGCCTGTAGCACCTATAGGCAGACTTCACCGTGCTGTAAATCACAGCCTTTTGGCAAGCAAACAACTGTACATGGAGAACTCTGTATCTTGCATTGATTCAGCATTCAGTGAGTTTGCAAAATAGGTGTGATTTATGCAGCCAGAAAGATGGAGCAAGGAAAGAGTTTAACAGGAGCAGACAGGATATGATGTTTTATTATACCAGGCGCACAAGATGGAAGTTGCACTTGCTCTGAAGTCACATGCCCTGAATGTCAAATACTTCAAGCATTCAGATGCTCTTACTGATTATTTTACAACAAAGCAGGTTGAAGTCCAATTTTAGAGGTCCTAGGGAATGTTTGATTGACTGATCCTTTGGGTATCAGCCCTGGAGTCACACTTGTTTGCATTGATGTCACTGCAAGCAGGATCAGGCCAGGTCTACAGCAGAGTACAGATGAAGCCCTCTGGGGCAGATAGATACAAATCTTGAATTTTAGCATGTTCCAGAGGGGAGGATCTGAAGCATTCAAATTTGAGCTCTCCTTCCTGTCTCCTCCACATGCTGCTTTCCACTCTGCTCATGGTTGCCATGGAAGGGCTAGAAGTTGAAACAGGCACTTTATAGATTCTGAGGAACAACTTCTTTTTCCTCTGTTCAATAGCTGACCCAACTTCCTTTATTTCTTCTTTACCTGCTTTTCCTTATTTTGTTGAGAAGAGGGCATTTAAGCAGGAGTTAGACACTGAAGCTGGCATAAATGCGCATCATTTTAGTGCATCTAAATAGAGCAGCATGTCTTTGCACTGCAGAAAACCTGACCCTTAATTTCCAGGAGGAACTTGGGAGCAGTACTCTGTGGTATCTGCAGCACATGCAGTCGTAAGATGGCTCAGCATCTCTCATGCCTGTGGTTCACCCATATTTAGCACAGTGCATTTGATTTGATTTACATCTTCCCAATGAAGACTTTTTTTATCTTAGTAGGAAAGACACTGATTTTCAGCTTGGAGCACAAACTCTGTACAGGGATCTCCAAGTGTCAGTATCAGTGTTCAGAGGAAAGCATTTTTCTAGTAGGTGGTGTATAGGTGTGTTGCATGTGTAAGTGGTGAACATGAGTTTGGTCTTTGGCTTGGCAGCTCCTGCTCAGGAATTGCCCACAGTGGAGGTGCAACAGTGAAGCCGCACTGGGGATGTGTTCCTTGGTGGCTAGACATTGCACTGAAGATTTTTGCTCTGGCTTTGCCCTGTTTGAGATTCAGGGGGGAAGGAGAGAGCCAGACATGGACCTATTCCTACTGATGAGAATTCTCAAAGTAGCCTAGAAGGGAGAAGCCAAATCAGAAATGCAGTGTGAAATGGGAGCCCACATTGCAGCTACTGGTTTTAAATGTTTTTTTGAGGCTGGAAGGATCATAATTTTCCAATTGGATCTTGTTCACCCATCCATGTAAAACTGGAGGTATGCAGCAAAGAGTTAGATCCTTTTTAATCACTAAGATTTATTTCTAATACTTCCTGCGTGGGTTTTATAATAAATATAGCACTGATGTCAAAATGCATAGATATTGGGTATTGATGATATTGCAGGCTTTTTTGCTTGCTGGCAGTTAGCTTAAGGCATGTTTGAAATCATGACTGCATCTATTAACCACAACCAGGCAATGATCTTTTTCTTGTTGTTTAAGGATCTGATATCTAATGGTTTTTAAATACAGTTTAGAGTCATCTAATCATGATGCTGTTTGTGGTTTCACATCTCGTAGATATCGGTTCCATTACCATATAATGAGCAGCTAGTTTTGTAGATAGCTCTGTGCTAAAAGAGATCGTTTTTTCTGGCTCAGCTCCTGTACAGGTAGCACTTTATAATTAAAATAGTAATACTAGCACTGTGCTCTTGATCTGCATTGTAGCAGGAGCTGATGCTGCTTGTAGGCATGTGAAATGCCTGTTATTACATTAGGCAGTGCTGTCAGAGCAGGGTATAAACAGAGGCAAGGTCTTTTCTTTCTGCCTTTGTCCTATACCAGCCTCAACCCTGCCCACATGTAAAATGGGCTTGGGACTGTCAACCTTTCTGGAGCATTACAAGGCTTAATTAACATTTTGGGATCAGTTCAGTGCACCCACAATGAAAAGATCTGATTGATAATGCAACTACATTTGTGGTTTATATTGTGTAAACCTTTCTATTAAATATGAGTAATTTCTAGACCATTTGAGGGTAAGTTTGGGAAAGGCTAAAACCTTCAGTTGCTTTCTATCTTTTCCTTGACCTGGGTTAGTGACTGTGATTTGGCTTCAGGAGTGGCAGATGTTACTATAAACACAGTCTTTCTACAGGCTGCATTGTCTTTGCTGCTTCTGAGCATGCCTCCAGCTTACAAAACTAAGCTGAACCCTATTTTAAACTCCATAGCTTTTTCATCTGTAAACCAAGTGTTCATGAAAATATAACTCAGTACCACACAAGTAAGTGAAGGCTGGCAGCACTTAATTCCACATTTACAGGTCAACCAGATTCTCACAATTGAACATCTCTTTACGCTTTACACTGAGTCTTGCAAGCAAGTCTGTCATAGTGTCCTGCTTGCAGGGTAAGGATCTCACTATGTTCTGCCACTTCTCAGTCTGCGACAAAACTGCAGTCCCATGAGTGTTTGCTTAGCGGGGAACTTTGTGTTTTATTCATCATAAGTGTTTCAGGGCTTTTCTTTAAACAAGGAATGCTTTAATGCCATCATGAAAACCAGAGCCATTCCCTGCAATGGAAATCCAGCCCATGTACAGTGGTGACCTTCACCTTTGAAGTCTGAAGGACTTACCCACCCACCCATCCTACCCTACTACAGCCTATCCCACCATGATGATTATTCCATCCCTGAGTTTGAAGTAACACTTCCCTGTTTCAGTGTATGACACTAATAGCATGTGAGTTCTTCTTTTGTCTTTTATCTGCTCTTCTTGGAGACAAGACTGAAAGGAGCATGAGAGATCACAGCGCACAACCTTGAGCATGGGCTGGGGAGAAGACACCAGTGCATACCACAGACTCCTAGCTGATGACTGCACTGTTCAGAGTAGGAAGTTTAAGCCAGATCCATTTTTCTGGAAAATTACTATTTTTTTGCCTCAACAGAGAACAGTGGCTGTAAAGGGAAAAGAGATAAACCCTCTCTGTGCTTGAAGACATCTGCCCACACCAGCCTTATGTGAAGATGTGCATGAAAGCACCATGCACCCACTGCATCCTGATGGTGGGTTTTCTCCTTCAGCACTGAATCCCCATCATTCCCTTTAGTTGCAGATCTTCATTTATCTTGTCAGCTGATGTGCCCTGCAGGCAAAAGAAGTACTACATATACTTGCATCCATGCACAGTCTGATATAAGCACACTTTGCAGCCAGTGCAGGCAAGTGCACAGTCATCCCTTTGCTTCTAGCAATAGGTGAAAAAGCAATTTGGAGCTGGCTGAGAAGGGGCAAATAATACGAGTGGCAGACCAGCTGTGTTGGGAACAGGAATTCAGCTATAACAGAAGTAATGTTTTGGTAAGAGATTTGCTTTTTTGCCTAAGAGAAAAGCTTCTCAGCAATAATGCACCCGATTATAGTTTCAAACTGCAAGACTTTGCTTGGAGAAGAAGGCAGGAGGCTAACTAGTCATTGCCTGTAGCATTTCAAGTCCCTTAAGCCAAAGAAGAGACATAGTTATTAAAATGCAGTGTTTACGTGTTTGAAGAATAAAAGGGCTTCTAGGGAGATTAATTTTCACTTCAGCCTGGCAATTATTTCATAAACATGCCAGTTAAAACAAGCTGGATCTGTTCTTCTCTGGATTATGTATCTGTCTGCAGATTTCCACCCCTCACAAATAAAACCAGTCTATATTGTTTTAACAAAGAGGGTTTAACAGCAAGGTTTAATCAAAATGCCACCTGTGCCTGTGCTGAACTGAGCTTTTCTGCAAAGAACATACATTTTTCAGTATATATATAATACAGCTGATGACTCAGCTGTGAATGGTGATTTGGGGTTTGCAGCATCTCTGCTGCTGATGTGTTTCATTAAGGTCACTATAGCGATGCACTGGTGAAAAGAATGGAGATGAAATGAGAATCTTTATTCCCATAAAGAACCTGATATTTTAGTGCCTGTAATAAACATAGTAAATCCCAGAAACTCAGGAATTTCCTTTGTAGATACAGTAGATTAATTAGCCAGCATCTTTTAGGATGGAACTCTGAGTCTTCTGCTGCACTGAAATGTGTAAGAGATGCTCTTACACAAAGATTTTGATCAACAAATGGTGCTCCTTAAAGAGCTGAATGAGTATTTGTGAAGGTTTGGTATCCTGCTAGTTGTATCACCCATGTCGTAAGAGGGATGGGATCTGTTTTGGTACTGAGTAATGCTGTGCACTTTCTCTGATGTTATGAATGTCTCCAAACTTGTGGGACTTGCTCAAGGTTTGCTGTACCTGAAGTTTTATATTCTCTAGAAGGATCTTATTTGTAAGAGACAGCTCCTGGAGCTGTTCCAACAGCAGAGGGTCTGTCCCATTACTGCAGGGGCACAGAGAAAGGTGTAGAAAGCCACGCATCCCAGTAGATTGCTACTTAGCAGAGGCCTGTTTTTTCTGAGGATGTCAGACCTTGCAAAAAGTACTTACATGTTGTCTGCTTCTTTCTAGCAAAATCTGTCCATCCCACAGCCCAAAATCTGCACCTTTCTCCTCACAGTCTGTACTGTTACACCAGGAAAGTGGAAGCCAATAGTAGCTCCTGAAGCGTCAGATAAACTGCTGTCAATGGAGGAGCAAACCAGGGAGGGCAGGGAAGGATGATGAATGCCAGAAATTAACGGGATGGAATATTTTGAACCTGGGAGCAAAGGGGAAGGAGAAATTAAAATCAAACCCTATTGTCTAGGTGCAGATACAAAGTCCCCCTGGGGTTTGAGAACTAACATATACAAAGACATTGCCTTTCTATGCATAACTCAGTGCTAAAGCAGTGAAGAAAAGTAGTATATTTCAGCAGACACCTTGGAAATAAGCAATTTGTTAGAAATAAATCCACCACTGACTCTTTTGAGTTAACCTGTTTCAAAAAACATCTGCTTCTGCAGCTTTGGGGTTGGGAATGGCTTTACCTTTTAACTCCTTTTCACCAAAATACTGGAGTGAACAGTTCTGTGTGCTAGCAGTAAGGAGCTTGCTTTGACAGTTCAATAAATAAATTCTCTGTTCATTGCTGCTGACCCTAGGTAAGGACAGCCTTGAGGATGAGAAGCATTGCTACATAAATGTCTAGTGTACATAGCAAAATGGAGAAGAGAGACACTGCTGCACTGCTTCTGGTGCACTTGTCCCACATTAGGATTGTGTCTTTGCAAGGTCACATTGCTCATCTCATACTCTATAACCCTGGGGAAGAAATTTGGATGAGAACTGAGGGAGGAAAAGTGAAAACTCCCTCCTTGTGCTTTAGCCAAGAATATATTCATCTACAGTAGGACATATCTTTTGATTTCAAAAGAGCATGTAATTTCTTTTTCGGGGACAACGGATGCCCTCCTGGTGCTGTGTAGTGGTGTTCACATGTTAGATGTGTAACACAGTGATAACAGATGCTTCTGAATTGAATAAATAATGCCTTTGAGCCTTGTCCCTATAATAATCTGAGAGAAATGCAAAACACCATATAGCATATAGAGCAGACTGTGTTCTGAGCTGCACTCAGTGCAGCCTGGATAGGAAAGCTCCCCAGCAGCTCTGCAAGCTGCTGGGAAGAGGCAAGGTTTACAGCATAGAGGAAAACCGGTTGAAGGAGAAACACAGCAGTGATACATGATCTGTAGTCAGAAGTAAGCCATGTAAGAACATTGGCCGTCACGTCTTTGAATGGTGCTGAATCAGAGCCTAAAGGTACACTTAGACATCAGGGAAAGTCAAGGGCCCTGAGATTGAGGCTACAATGTGGGATGAAAGCAAATTTAAATGAAGCTGGGTGAGCTATCTGTATACACTTTCCAGGTTGGAGCTCAGACCTGTCATATCTGAGGGTCAATTGTGTAGAAAATGAGCTGGTCTGACTCCTGAGTGCAGTCTCAATAGTGTGGTTAGCTGAGGGTATGGTCATACCCTTTGTGTTCCTGTAGCTTTGTAGAAAAACATTCTTCAGTGACCGGGAGCAGAGTGTGTTATTGTACCTCATGAGGTGTGAGATGCTTCAAAGTTGTACTCTTTGGAACAGATGAGGATGGTGAATGCCAACTTCCCTTGAATATACCCTGCACTTATTTTCAGTAGTTTTCATGAGGAATGCATGACAAAGTCTCTGCAGAGAAGGCACAAGTGCTGTGTTTTCCGTGTTCTGTCATAGCAACATAATTAACTGCTAAAACATATTTCATAAGAATGTGAAGCTTCAGCTCTGGCATTATTATTTTTGATAGCTTAAGCCCTTGGAACTGTTTAATGTATACTTCTGAGAAAAACTTAATGTCCCCAAGCGAGAGCTTAAAACTGTGGCTGTGATGCAACTTGGCAAAGGGTCTCCACCTGATAGTGAAGTATCTCATTGTGGGAGCTGTATGCATTGGTGGTTTCATTAGTCTGCTCCCTTTCCATGGAAGAGGAAGCTCAGTGGGAGATGAGCTTTCAGATCATCTTTTCCTGTCTGTGTACCCTCAGCCTTCACTTAGAGATGTGCTCTAACCTTTGAATCACTGTGAACATCCTCAGCCATGTGTCACATAGTCCTGTGCTCTTCCTACCTCCATAGCACATGTTGTGTCAAGAGGCTTCTCCCACCCTCTGCTTCTATTAAGTCAGGAAAACACCTTGGGAAATGCGGAGGTCCTCAGTTTTAACCATAGCGTACACAAGCCTTTGTAACTTTTCCAGTGTGCACAATCCAGTGGGGTTCTTACTGTCACTTTGATGAGTTGCAGCACCCCAATGCTGGAGGTGCTTTTTAGAATGAGATGAGAGGTAGTGCCACAAGGGCAGCTGCGTCAAGAAACACTGTTTTCTGTGTAGAAAACAGGGAAAGGTCAAAATGGCAGAGATTATGTCATCTGAATGAGAATCAGGGATTTGGTTTTGTGAAAGTCATATTGTTTGTGCCCATCACTGAAATTAAGTCATGCTTCTGCTTTCACACATAAGCATTTCAGGACAGCGGGCAGTGATGGAAAGGGTTGCTTTTTTCAATTACATTTTCTATCTCCATACAGCCCCTAGTTTATTAGCTGCATATAAATTCCTCCCTTCACTGACTAAATCTTTTCTTGCCTAGTTTCTTTGCTTCAGGGAGCTTGAGAGCTCATTGTTTATAAAGAGAAGGAAGTATTGTGCTGTTAAGCAGACAGCTCCCAACACATATGTTCTGCTTTGCATCTTTGAGAAGGAGGCACTGAAGATGCTGCTGTGACTGCAGAAGGATAGAGCTTTCACTGAGGTTCACATGTGACAAAGATCCTCTTTAAGGATTCATATGTTGATGAAGCTGTAGGCTTATAAATTAGTTGTTGTTTTTTTTTCTGAAACAAGTAGCTTTAGCCCATATGCACCAGGTTGTGAAATGTTTATTCGCACTGAGGTTTTCTCTCCTGTATTCCTTCTAATCACTCGCAAGAGCACATTTGGGTAAGAAACAATTCCCTTGGTCTGTAATAGGTGAAGAGCAAAGTCATAATTTTGACATCTTTCCTCAAATCGATGCCCAAGAAATTATTTTGACTGCACCAACTGAATCACTTCCATAATGTGCATATGGAGATTTTTTCTGAGTTCTATGTTTTTACATTGATTATATAAACTTTTATTCATTCCTGAGCAAAAAAGAACAAAAACAAACCAGCATTTTCTTTACTTTGGAAGTGTTAGCATGTCCAACACATATCTGATTTTAAAAACAATCTTCCAAGATGCTTAGAAGGTGAGTGGAATCCAGGTGGTAAAAACACTATTGTTTGCTAATGATAAAGCATTCTTTCTTTTTCTCTATTTCAAGCCTTCATTAGTAAAAAGTGCTGTTCAAACTAGACAATGCTACATTAATCTGAGCTTCAACAAATGGATATCTTCTTTTTAAAGCAAAGCATCATTCAAGGCAGTCTCTACGACAGGTCTAGAGTTAAGTTGCTCCATAACTTGAGCCCAGATGCTGAGCCAGCTGCTGGGAGCTTGAGGGCAGGGAGCATGTTGGGCATTTAGCCTTCTTTAGCCACAGCTTCTGTTATCTCATAATGGTTTCTATGGTGATGAGGATATAAAGTTAGAAATTATCTTGGAAAGGAAGAAGACCAATGATCGACTTTTATCTCCTTTTGAATTGGGGCTCATAAGGCATGTGAGATTTTGACATTTAAAATGCCCAAGAACACACTGATAGGAGTGTAGATATCTTGAAAAGACCTTAGCCCGTGATCCCACTAGTCCTTCTTTGAACCAGAGTTCTACACAGGCAGAAAACAGTTAATTAAAATCCAATCTCAGGAAGGAAGACAGGGACCCCAGATGAAATCATTGCCATCCCTAAAATCTGGAAAAAGCAATAAACTAAGTTCAACTTTCCAGTTTTTCTTTTAAGAAATAAGCTTTGGAAGTAGATATTTAGATATTTGCAGCTAACACATATAGCATGATAGAAAAAATGAATACCCTGTCTTTTGTGTTGTTGCAGGTCTTGACTTTTTTATTGCTGACCAAATTCTTCCCTCACTCTTTCTTGTCCCCAAAGAAGGAGCCAGAAAATTTATTCTGAATTTCCAATTTTGTAGTTACATTTTTTCCACTAGAGCTGAAATAAAAATAATACATTAAAAGGAAGGCAGCATTTACTTATTCATCTCTACACAATGTGCAAGATAACTGTTTGGGAAAGTACTAGCATAGATGTCCACATTTTTGAATGCTCAATGTTCTTTTCAGAGATGCCTGTTTGCATTAATATAATTTCAATCTGTTCTTATGTTTTTATATAAGGATGTGGTACAATTGTTTGGAAAGAAATGTCTGCTTTATTTCCAAGTTTTGGAACAGAAAGCAAAATTTGGTCCTGAACTTTCGTTTATAATTACAGGCTTGGAATTAAAATTCAGGCTTGACTTTAAGAAAAAGAACAGTACTTAGTGGGTTCATGCCCATAAACAAGTCATACTTTGGTCATATGAAACAGCCCATTTTGTAGCTTCAGTTGCTGCCACCATCACAACACAGGAAGTATGTTTCACTGGCTGGATGGATTTAAATAGGTCGCTATTATAACTGCATGCCATGTAAACCTTCAAAGGGTAACATTAAGCTACTTGACTCTGCTAGTTCCTATCAGATGAAGCAAAGTTCTTACAAGGGAGCTGTATAATAAGGCACAGCTAGAATGTTGATCATAAAACCAGCTTTGTTTTGTGTTTCTTTTTCTTCTGTCTCTTTTTCCTGGGTCCACTGGGGTTTTTTTCTTCTCCAAGTCACATGCAGAAATCTTTTCCCATAGTGTCCCTTGCTTAATTATGCAGTGCTTTGAGAATAGGTGCAAACAGTTGGCTAGAAAAGGGATCAGAGAGGGGGAAATCCTGGACTTTATCCCATAGTCTTACAATGTTTGCCTACAAACCAGTCACTCTGGTTAGGATTTGCAGATTAACATGGAAAATTCATGTTCACCCAACTTCATTAAGCTTCTTTCTAAGATCCCATTTTCTTTTTGCCTACCTGCAAAATGGGGGCAGTCACACCTGAAAAGAGTTGTATGGATTTGCTTGGAAAATAGTCCTTCATTTCAAATTCCTGCTTGCTGTAGGGAAAGGATGCTTCTTTCCAAAAATAGACCAAATTCGCCATTTTATCTTAATGGCAATCCTGACAGGTAAAGTATTTGTCTGCTGAATTCTGTTTCTGTTCAGATGTTGTTGTTACATTCTGTTATATTAGCAGGACACCCCAATGTGTGTTTATGTCTCCTATTGTATTTGACAAATCACCATACATTTATTCATCATTTAATTATGGCACTGTACTCTCAAGGTATTTACTTTACAGGAAGCTTCATGACTTTGGAATAAACAACCATTCCAAGACTGAACAAAACATGGTTGGGTTGCTGTTTGTGACCTGGTTTTAATTCATGACATACTGCTTTAATCATGGAAGCATTGTGTGTGTGCATATGTGCATATGTATTGCTGCTGGCAGGGGAGTCTGGGGTTTCACTGCTTAAACAGAGGCACTAATACTGAAATACCCTGAACTAGCTGAAGCATCAACATAGGGTTGTCACATGTGCTAGAGGAAACCCAAGATTCTGTGGAACAACAGCAGGAAGATGGGTAGGTCACCCAAAGTACCAAAATTGTACTAGACTACCTCATATAGCCACCCAGAGTCATTTTCTCACAAAAAACATGAGGCACATGCTTGCTTCGTATGCCATCTATTGAAATTTCAGGTAAATCCAAACCATTCAAAATGAAGGACTGTGACAAATGCATTCTTTTTGTATCTGTGACTATGATACCATCTCAGAAGTAGAATATATCATCTCATTGTCATACACAGTCGTCCCACCTCTGAAACTGAGAAAGTTATCAGTCCTCTGCACTCAGTGTGTCTTTGCTTACAGCACAGGAGAAACAGAAAATAGCACCTTCCTGATCCTAACCCACCTAAATCACTTCAGAGGAAGTTCCTGATCTATGGAAATGTAAAAGACGTTTATTTATACTTAACTCAGGGCCACTGGCACGCTGGACAGAGCTATCAGAGGGAAAATTTGTATTTTCAACAATGATTATGGTGTTTTTCATTAAGAGGAATATTCTTTCCCATTCACCTTATCCTGGCCAAGTAATGAGGTTTGATTTTCTGTCTGATATTTGGAGACTTTTTATGGGAAACAATACGTTTCACAGATGCATTTGATCAAGAGGGAACTCTCAGAGTTGGAGAAGAGGAGCACGAAAATTAAGGAGGCTATTTATTTTGACAAAACCTGGCTAAAAATGCTGAAGCAAATAAGAAAATCTTACACAAGGCAGCAAGCAAAGTATTGCAGCCAGCTATTTCCCAGCAGAACAGAGAAACTGTGCTTCCTCCTCCCTGCTCCAGCGCTATACAGGCATCATTGATCATGATAAATCCTTGATAACAAGGTGAGCACAAGGGTGGGCAAAGGCAGACAAAGGCTGCTCCTGCTAATAGATGAGGCTTTCTAGAGAGAAAAACAGCAGCCGTGGGCTGAGCAGCAGCTGTCTGCTTGATCCAGGCACCAACCTCTCATGAATTTCAGTTATTTAATGACCCAAATCTCTCAGCTCCTTTTCTCTTCCATTGATGTTTTAGGGAACATACGCATCTATTTGGGGAACACATCACATTATGGGTTCAAATGTAGGTGCTGTTTAAGTGTGAATTGGCTCCCTATCTCAGGATGTCTCCTCTGGATAACCACTGAAAAAGCAGTGTGTGTTATGAAATTCAGACCATCTGAGGCGTGCACATAGCTGGTTCCTTACCTGTTCCTGATTCTGAATTCTGGGGTGAAGGGGACCCCATTGCTGGTCCAAACAGCTTCTGAAATTTGGGCAGCAGATATGCAGTCTGATTAGAGCCTTGTTCACTACAGGGAACTGCCAGCTTCACCTTAATGTGCCCTAATGCGCATTACAACCATGTGGATGATACGAGGGCTGAAGAGTGGCACACTGGAATGATTTCTAATCAATGCAACTTGGATTATTTCTCCTAAAAACCCATCATCATTTTTGTATGTGAGATGACTTAAAATAATCTGCGCTTCTCATCCATCTCCCTTTTCCAACTCCTCCCAAATTTAATTCTCATGAATTTAATGGCTCCATGATTTATCATTAGTCTTTCTGATGTATTGTTGAGCATATGTGTAAGCATTAGGCTGCGCTAAATAACAGTGCATTTTCTAACCTGGAATTGCACATTGTGGAGTGATGACTGATGGTTTGGATAACTTACAACTTATCCTGTCTCCCTCCCCAGAACTGTTCTTCTGGTTTTCCTGAAAATTAATGTTGTTAGCCCAAAGTTTCTGATCTCTCTACAGATTAATTTCCCAAATGAGCCTTCCTGTAACTTTTTACGGTAATATATCTCCTTGTAAGAGGATGGCACCTTAATTATGGTGGCTGCAGTGATTCCCCAATCTGTCATCCTTACCCAGACTGCTAAACACAATTTCTGAAGTGGCAGCCTTCCTGCAGACATCCCTGTTTGGAGCTCTGCAGTGCCATGGCTCCTAGGACGAGACAAAAGACTGTAATTTTTAAGTCTTGGTGTCTAGACTTGTGGATTTAAGCATATTTGGTGAAAAGGAAAGTCTGAATAGAAGTGATCTGATTTTCTGAAGTGACAAGCACCTTTTCTGGTAGCACTAGGGAAGACAGAAATGCTTATTTTCATTTCAGCTGTCAAATGAGAGTTGTCAAGAGCCCAATTCTCCCTGAATGTTAATAGGATGGTGCTTTGAAAGTCAGCCCTGTGGACTGAATAACAGGACCACAGCCTATAGAATAAAAAGGCTAAAATGAATTTTAAAGCAGCATCTCAAATCTATGATGGTGTAAAAGAGGAGATGTGGAGCCTGGATTCTCTGGTGGTCTGTATCTTCCATGGTCACTGTGGCATTAATTGGCAAGATTAAAGTTAAAACAAACTGCTGCTATTCTGACTTGACAAAGCATACAGTCGCTTGCTGTTGATATAAATGTCTGTAATGTCATCTAGGTGAAAAGGGGCAGAAAAAGGAGTCCTAATGGGGCTTGTTCACATATATGCACACATATTGTACAACTTTCATTACTATAGTATGAATACAGTTACATAGCACCTCTGGTGCCATGAGTATAAGTGTTTTGCTATCAGCTAATGGCTGTAGCTCTGTCACTCTGGGATGTGTGTTGTGCTTCAGTTAAAAAAACCCATATTTTCTCATAATTCCACCAATAAATAGTTCTGTATGAGGATAATGTTGTAATCTTGGTCGTTTTTTTTCCATCTAACCATGTCTATATATAATTCTATACAGCCAAGTCATCTGACAGTGAAATCAGTCTGTAGTATATCTAGCAGAGCACCATTAATGGATTAGTATTTTCCACCCAGCCAAACTCACAGTAAATTTGTGAGAAGACAGCCCAGGCCTTCAGGTTCTTATTAGCAGATCTTCATGACATGTTCAGCTCTGTGACAAAATGGCCAGCACATTTTTGTAATGTTCTTGTCTTTGTATGAGGTGGTCTCATGCAAAGAACTGAAGCTTTTAGCAGTTCTCACAGAAACACACTCTCTTCTGTGGTATGTATGGACTATTTAATAGCAGTAGTTTGCACAAAAGAGTGAAGATAAGTAATGATGCTAATGTAGAAAAGCTCCTCAGCATCAGTCACTGAGTGGGGAAAGCAGAACCTGATTACAAGGTAGGTTGTGTCGGTATGCAAGGCAAGGAAAGCCTGGTGCATGGCTCTGCTCTAAGACTGATGAGGCTTTGTGGACTACTTTCCTTTGTTCATATTTATGGCACTGTTGTCAGATGTGCTTGGAAAGTTGTGGAGCAGTTTGAAAATGTAGCACAGTGAAATGGTTGTGCTTAAAATTTCCAAGAAACAATTCAAACCAGAAACATTTTGACACTGTTATGATTGCAGGAAAGTATGTGAGAATTTGTCCACAATAGGTAATTGAGTTGAAAATACCCTGTTTGGTTATTATTGCCTAAGAATGTTTCTTTTACTAGAACACAATGAGAAAGAACACAGAGGTTCTTTGTACATTCAAGTTCCTTTAAAATCTGTTTGACACACTCAGATTTTAGGTACCACCCCTGTGGGCTGTTTTCTACTGCTGTCAGCTGTAGATGGCAGCCCAAATAATGTGGGACAATCCCACCACTGAGCTTTCAGGCATTCCTTTTTCTGATGGTTAAAACAGCGCAGCATGGGGTGGTAGGAGGAGGAAGTCCTGTAGGGCTGAATCAGGTTGTGTGAAGGGAGGAGATCTGAAGTGCCAAGCCACAGTTAGGGTCCAGAATTACTGGTTATTGCTGAGTTCTTGTTTCAAAGGGGGTTTTTGTCTGTACACAAGGAAAGAACCAGTTTCTCTACATATTTTACTACTACAGCAGATTTCCAGAACTTTTTGGCACAGTGTGAATTCTGCATGCCTGATGCCATCAAGAGAAGTCAGTAACAGGCTGACTCCTGGGGAAATGTCCATATATAAACTGGGACGTCAGAAAGCCTAATGGATGCAAGATGGATATGCAGAAATAGTTGGTTTTCTATAGTTATAATAGCTACTTCATATCTAATTCAGAGCTCATTACAAAAATCACACTAAAAGGCCGTTTTTAATGACAAGGTCTCATTGCTGCCAATTTTCAGCTCACTATGGAGATTGATTCAAAATGGCTTGCATCCCTACACACGTGTATACACAGATGGTGAATTACAGATTTAACTCAATGGAGAGGACAGGTGCTAAAAATACAAATTTGGGGGAAAATGTGGGAGGGAGAACAGGATGAAAAAGACTGACAGCTGATTATTGTCCTGCCTTGACTAAATGTGACTCTTTAACAGCCTGGGGAAGAGAAAGGCCAGGCTAGAAAATGAAACACTGCAGAGGTAACAGTCTCCTGCAGAGGCCAGGAACATGCAGTACTGAGAACATTACAATGGAGCTACCAGGTGTCCTGTATGAGATTTCTGAACATCAGCCTTGTGATATTCTCTTTCATTATGTGAAACAACATGGTTCTGATACTGCAAATACATCCCTTGGATGCTGGAGCTAGAGAGAAACTCATTTAACAAGTACTTTCAGATAAGCCTAACTCATTGACCACTGGGGTCAAGTTTTATGTGGCTGCATGGACTACATACCCAGGATCTAGATCTTTTGGCACCAAACAATGTAATACACCATTTTTTACACTGATTCTATCAATGAACTCCCAACCCTCAATCAACTGCCTAATGCCAATGGGAAGTTTCTTGTTTCAAGTCACCTTGGCGAGGGTCATGGTTTAAGCCCAGCCGGTAACTCAGTACCATGCAGCTGTTCGCTCACTCCCCTCCCTTTCCTCCCCCCTACTCCCGGAGGGATGGGGAGGAGAATCAAAAGAATGTGACTCCCACGGGCTGAGATAAGAACAGCCCAGTAACTAAGGTATAACACAAATCACTACTGCTATTACCAGTAATAATACTGACAAGGGAAATAACAAGGGAAGAGAATACAACCGCTCACCACCCGCCAACCGATACCCAGCTCGACTGAGCAGTGATCTAACCCTTCCAGGTGACTGCCCCCAGTTTATATATTGGGCATGACATGTTGTAGTATGGAATACCTCTTTGGTCAGTTTGGG
>JAOEHX010038870.1:3105-13508 GCA_025448015.1 Bolborhynchus lineola | reverse complement strand
CATCAGTAAAAGTCATACCATGGACTTATCCACTTGCTTTCTTGGACACTTCACATTTCACAATCCTGTGCTAAAACTGCCACAGAGAATAAGAGGATAAGTCAACATCAATGTATTCTCTGATGCAGTGTCAATAGCCTTTGAGCGCAGGCAAAGGAGCTGAAGCACTTCCACCAACCTTTGAAGTGGAGCAGAAAAGTGGAAACCCAGAGGGAAAGCAGGCAGGTTCACTCTAAAAGAGGTGCTCTGTTCTTGGCACCCAAAGTGCTCTCCAGCCACTTCAGGGATTCCACAAACCAAAGTCTTCCACTTGAAAGGAACATGAATTGTTTTTTACCAAGTACCCTTGAAGAATTTTGGCAAAATGGACAAGATACGCTAAACAGAGACATGAACAAGTTTTGTCAGAAAGGTCCAGGAAATTTAACAGGGCACTTCTATTCAACACATAAAAGTTCACCAAAATGTGAAACTGCACTACACTAAAATGTATAAAGTACACTACAAGGCTTTCCTTTATTTTTCCTAAGGCTGTTTCAATTCTCCTAAGTATACTACAGACAAAAAAATCTCAGCTGGAAGCTGACAGATACACATGGTGAGAGAAACTTCTACCTTCAGACTTACACAGATCACAGGATCTAAAAGCATCACAAAATAGCCAATAATTTATTTCTATCCCTGTTCAGTCACTATGATGACATGAAAGTTTCACTGTTATTCATGAAAGAGCTCTATCTGCTATTGGGCTCACATGACCAAAAGTCCAATGGTTTGTATTTAAATACAGAAGGAATTTGGCTGAGGAAAAAAAATAACAAAAATCTGAATGAGAAGTATTTACAATCATTATTAATATTCTTCTGAAGTTTTCATGAAGTTACCGAAACAGAAAGGCAAACCTTTAAGCCTCTGAAAATATAAGGCCCCTCCAGTCGGTCACGGTTTTGAAAGGAGTTACATAGTAACAGCACTTTCATCACATCACTCTCAATTTTTAAAATTAAGACCTTCACAGGCATTATAACAACACAAAGTAAGAATAAATATATTTCTTTTTCTTCTGTAAACAAAATACGGATTCAGTACTGATTCAGATACACATCCATAAATGCCCTTAAGAACCATGTAGCTATAGCAAACAAATTACTGCATTCTGAACTTTTTGAAAAGTACCTCTTGAAGACTGTATTTTCTTCACAAGGTTTGCAAAATAAAACTTTATAGAAGCAAGGCAGAAGCTTTTCAGTGACATCCCTAGCATTTATCAGCAGGATCTGTCCAAAAGACAACTATAAACAAGCAAAGACTTCCTTGCCCTAGAGGACATACGATGTTCTCTAATTACAGTAATTACAAAACACAGTGTGTGGTTAATTGCTGAGAAATACCAGGTTGAAATGCATTGTTATCGATCAAGATAGGAACTTTAACACTTTTCAGTACAACAGAGGCATGTGTATGGAATATAGCATGAGCTGTTTGATTTACTCATTTGTTTGGGAAAATATGCATGAAGTCACGGAATCAGTACTTAAAGAATGATTTAATATGGAATGCATGATATACTGTGTCCAGTTCTGTGCTCCTCTGTACAAGAAAGACAAGGAGCTACTGGAGAAGGTCCAGTGGAGGGTCACAAGGATCATCAGAGGTTTGGAGCATCTCTCTTATGAGGAGAGACTGTAGGAGCTGGTCCTGTTTAATCTAGAGAAGAGTAGACTGAGAGGCAATCTCATTAATGCATATAAATATCTCAAAGGTGGGTGCCAGGAGGATGATGCCCAGTTACAGGATGAGGAACAATGGTCATAAAATAAAGCACAAGAAGTTTCACTTCAACATGAGGAAGAATTTCTTTCCATTGAGGGTGGTAGAGCACTGGAACAGGCTCTCCAAGGAGGTTGTGAAGTGTTCCTTTCTGGAGACATCCAAAACCCACCTGGATGTGTCCCCACGTAACCTCCTCTATGTGGCCCTGCCTTGGCACGGGGGATTGGACTAGCTGATCTCCAGAGGTCCCTTCCAACCTTAATGATTCTATGATAAATTCATTAATCAAAATTGGTTTTGTAAATTTTATTCCTGGTAGTTTTTTTATTATGCAGAGTACAACTGCTTGGAATGTAAAGGAATTAACGACTTGTGCTATCCAAATAATGACTGTTCCTAAACTGTTGACCATGATAATAATGACAAAAAAAAAATCAATTTTCATTAATAGGTTAGATTTATGAATTTGCAATGTTGCCAATGAAATTATCAGGGGAAAACAAATAAAAAACACCAGATGTTTTTAATACTGGCTCAGCTATCTCTTCCATGCAGATGTACCCCAAGGGTGTACAGGGTGTGAAGGCCATGCTGGTATCAACAGCCGTGGGTGAGAAATGCTGAAAGCATAATACAACCCTCTGATAAGTATTGTTTGGGTGCTTTGGAAGGGCAGCAGTGAAATGTCATCCCTCTTTGCTCTCTTTCCCGTACTGTTAAATTCTTGTGCACACAAAAAGAAAGTATTTATTTCTCCTTTCTTCACTAGGAAACAACTGTCTACAACACATAGCAGAATAAACATATATAGCATGTATCTGCCATTCATTTTCATGACACACTGCTCATCATCACCTTAAAAAAAAATATCTATCTTTTCCCTGTTTAAGTGATAATGTCGACCGTTCAAGAATTCTCTCAGCACTGAAGTAAAACAATTAGGAAAGAATGATCTAACATGCAGTCAGAAGGTCACATAAAGCCACTGCAGAAAAGCTGCAGAATTGGTTGGACTACAGTTCCCTACAGAGCAGCTTACACAGGTTCTCTCGCCAGAATCCTTCTATGCAGAGAAAGAGACAGAAGGGGAGTTAGAGGATCCATATCAGACTTAAAACACATTAGACGGAACTGAATACATTAACAACATCAAATTGCCAGGACCAGAAAATATCCTTCAAGAATCTGGAAGAACTTGATCATGAAACTTCTGAATCACTATGTCATCACAATCTCTCCTAAAATGGCCTCATTACCACAGTAACAGAAAGTAGAGTGTGGGTGGTAATATTTTAAAAAGCGTCCAGTAGATCCTGAGGAAACTGCAGACTAAAAGCTGACTTCCATGGGATGATTCCACAGAGAACATTAAAAAACATTCTAAATACACAGATAGTATGAAATCCTCCCTGAATGTACTAAACTTGGAAGTTGTCAACATGTGGAAGAGGATGAAGTGCAGTTAAGCTTCCTACAAAGTTCCTAAGTTATTTAAAAATTAATAAATGACTGAAATTAAGATATCATGAGTTTAAGAAAAAAAGTGATAAAAGACAGAAAACAGAGATAAGAATATGAGATAACTTTTCAAATTCCCTGCAAGATGTGTCCATGGTCCTCTGCTGTATACCTTCTTCACAACAGCCCAAGAAAAGAGAATACAAGACGGTATTCACTACTTAAGGTAGTTAAAAACAAGACAAGAAAATAAAAGACAGTTAGGAGACTCACTAATAATAAGTGACTGGAAGATGAAACGACAGATAGCATTTAGTGTGAACACATGCAAAATAATGAGAACATTTCTGGAGATTACAGACAACTATTCATACACTGTAGTGCAGTTAATGACCTCTTAGCACACTGGAAATATCTTGGAGTAAAAAATGTCTGCTTTAGTTCAGTCAAAATGAAAAAAGTAAAAGAATTTTAGAAATTATTAGGAAGCAAAAAACTGTATCTATGGTATGCCATAAGTATCAAGAGTCTGTATTTTTCCCTTTGAATTAAAATGAAAACAGTACAACCATAGCAGATGGAACATTTTTCAAGTAAGAGGAGTATGACTCTCCAGCTAAAAAGATGTGACCATTGAGGAAATTATTATTTCTTACAAAAAAAAAAAAAAAAAAAAAATTAATTTTTCCATCAATCCATAATTAAATATATAGTGCTCTGCAACTTGATGCCATGGATTCAAAGAATATAAATGGACTCAAAAGTATTAAGATTCATAAAAGAAAATTCCACTCAAGACTATTTGCCACAAAAAGTATAATAGCAGATTTTGGAAGTCCCTAAGCTGCTGTTTCCTGGAAGCTGTGGTGTTTCACTGCAGAAGTTTCTCTTTTCACACACTAATCTTATTCTTCTACCCTACGAATCTATTACTACTCACTGATAGGGTCACAGTAGAATCATAGAATAGTTAGGGTTGGATCATCTACTTCCAAACCCCACACCTCATACTAAACCATGCCACCCAAGGCTATGTCCAACCTGACCTTGAACACTGCAATGGAGCATTCACAACTTCCCTGGGAAACCCATTCCAGTGCCTCACGACCCTCACAGTAAAGAACTTCTTTCTCATATCCAATCTAAACTTTCCCTGTTTAAGTTTGAACCCATTACCCCTGTTCCTATCACTACAGTCTCTAATGAAGAGTCCCTCCCCAGCATCCCTATAGGCCCCCTTCAGATCTCCACGCAGCCTTTTCTTCTCCAGGCTGAACAGCCCCAACTTTCTCAGCCTATCTTCATGCGGGAAGTGCTCCAGTCCCCTGATCATCCTTGTGGCCTCCTCTGGACTTGTTCCAACAGTTCCATGTTCTTTATTTGCTCAGGACACCAGAACTGCACACAATACTCCAAGTGAGGTCTCAGAAGAGCAGAGTAGAGGGGTAGGATCACCTCCCTTGACCCACTGGTCATGGTCCTTTTGATGCAGCCTAGGATGCGGTTGGCTTTCTGGGCTGCAGGTGCACACTTGGGAAGATGAACTTGTCATCTGGTAAATTCAGCCAGACATCCATGAGAACACTCTGTTCTTTAGATATATTTACCATTAGTAGATACAAACTAAAAAAGAATCACAAAACTAACCCAGAGGTCACAGGCCCCTGGAAAAACAGATCTAAGAGTGCTTATCATTTTATGTGGAAAAGTGGAACTTGTTCATCCTGTTATTGATATGAATCTAGAAAAATAACTCCATTATAAAGTGTCAAAACAGGCATCTGCTTTAATTATGGACAGAAAACTAGCAGTAATACTTATACAGCTATATCTGTCAAAAGTTATAAAATGACAGTATAGAGTTTGCTTCAAGTAATTTATTTATGCAATAATGTGCAGTATGAATAATGCACTATGATTATGATATTAGTTTTTCCAAGGGAATCACTTTCTACAAAACAAACCATGCTTCCTTAATGAGCTATCATTTATTATTCCTTCTTTGCTCTTCAATCTGTGGCTTCACACTGCATTTACCATTCTGCACTCAAATTTCACTCTTATTAAACAATACATGCAAACAACCAGAAATCCCACCATTTCCTCCTTCTTTCAAGCAGTAAAGGGTTTCCACTGTCTCCTGAATCATCCTCTCAGTTCCCAATACTGACTCCCAACAGCTTCCTCCATATACAATCTCCCTTAGCACTCACCCACAGATTCAGCATTTTTGCATAGTCCATAGTCTCTTCTGTGCTGTTAACCTGCCTCCATAAACTCATGCTTCCAAATTTTCTTTGACGAGGAAGTCATAGTTCTTCCCCCTAACTACATCTATTCATCAAATGCTCTTTCTCTCCATAATACTGATTTCTCAACACTCTCAGCCCCCCTGCAAGCCCTTCTCGTGGGTCTCTGTCCCTGAACACATACCCATTCCTTTGGCCAGATTCTTTACACAGACCCTTCACATTCATAAATCCTAAACTCTTGCTCATCCCAATCCCTGATTTCCTTGGACATTATACCAAAATTGAATCCCACTCTCTTGAAAGCTGCTGTCCCATTCTGAGTAACAGGATATAGGAATATCTCCTTGATACTAAAATTGTGTAATCTCTTTTCCATGCTACTTGTACTCTGGGTCAGGGGTCACAGTGGAGCACAGAAATAAAAACACAACAACACAACAAAAATTTGTTCCAGATGTAGACCTAACACAAAGTCTAGGCCAAAGTGTGCACAGTGCAGGAGGTATCTGTGAAGAATACAGCTGTCAAAAGCATAACTCCAAGTAGCATATCCAAGTTCTTTTCAAAATATATAATGCACGCAAATGTAGAATACCATTAAGAATGGGAAAAAACACTGAACTAAAAATCAAAGCTATCCTTTCACAGAATCTTGGGGAAAAGCGTTACAGTATTTTAACATAGGAAAACAATACAGGTTTCCCTATTCTTATTTTACAAAAATTCTGGACAGCTTTTTCTTAAGTTTTCCAGAAACAAATCAACTTGAGTTATTGGAAACAAGAAGCTAACCTATATTATAAATAGGACTGATAAAGTCGTAAAAGAAACATACCGGTTCAAAGATATGTGCAGACTATTTTAACTGAAGGGGTTAAAGGAGTTTCAGATATTATCATCCCCTTATTTGAAGATGAAATATGGTAACTAATTCTCTGATGGCTCTTAGTCTGATATAGTAACACTCATATAGGCAAACTTAAGTTAAACTACCTTTATTAATTGTTTAAGTAAGCACAGTTTCTCCAGGGCACATATATGCTCAGTTCAGTCAGATCTCCAAGCTGATAGACACCACTCCAAGCTGCAAAAGGCATCTACAGCTTGAAACGTGCTAGTATGATCTGTCATAACCTGACAATGTAAAGTGTCAGGGAAACCTGTGTAATATTTGCTGTAAATAACCCAACCTATACTAATGCTATTTCTATGGTGCCTGGACAGATAAATAATATATAGTGTGGATATAGGAAAAAGATTTGTGATTTTCTGCAGAAACAAGAGTGTAGAAGAAAAGTTGCCCACTCTTGTCAGACCTCTGGACTTCCTCAAAGCTCTAATGACCTGATTTGATTTAATTAGCAAGGACAGATAGAGTTAGCCTTGAACTATGGCATAAAATCAAAGTTCAAAACCATGCAAGATTTAAGTCTACTAATAATAAACCAAATATAGAGGCTTCTTAAGGGAAAAACACAAACATAAATTATGTATTACATTATTAATCTGTTTAACACGGGAACGTACAGGACTCCAGTCCAGCAACAGATGCCAAATTAAATACAAGACTTTCTTGCTCAGAAATTCCATCTAACCTAGAAGCATGGGAGAGTATTCATGTTATTTTGAAAGTTCAGAGTTCAGTAACTCTACTTAGATGGTAACTTCTTAGGTCACAATTAACTACTTTGAGCAATGTAATTTTGGAAATTGAACCCTACCACTGAAGAACTGCCTCTTAAATTCAGGAGAGCTATGAAAGATTAAAACCATTAGTATCAGTAGAACATGACACTTGATCCACAAGCAGACATTTTTATCTCACAGTTCACCCCTGCACAAAAAAAAAAAAAAAAAAAAAAAAAAAAAAGACAAAAAAAGACAAAAAAGTAACAAGTACTTTAAACTGGAAAATAAGCAAGCCAAGACTGAAAGTATATTGTTTAACAAAGTGACAGTAACCATCCTAAGAACATTTCTTTCTGCACGTCACTATCAGTTTTTCCTTACCATATATTCCATATTGGAAGCTGGTGGATACACCTGACCCCGTAATTTATTATGAAGATCCAAGATACTTTGCATATCACTGTCTGTGATAGCCCTTTTCCCTCTCTGCTTGGCGATCCACCACTCACCATCTTCATCCATGTACTTTTCCAAAAGTTCCTCTAAGAGCGTGGCATTGGGAAGAACCATTGCAGAAAGTGCTTGAGCTATGAACAGCAAGGTGGTTATTCTGAGCCATTCCTGTACTACATACTTCATGATGAATGATCTCAAAATGCTCAGGAGTTAGCTCCAAGACAGTCTTTCTTCCAGGTCTGTTGGCTGTAAATGCATAAGAGAGAGTAATGTAATTTGGAGACTGAAATGCTGGCTTGTATGAACTTACTAAACAACAACAACTGCAGTTTGTACAGTTTGCCACTGTTGATTTAGCGGGAGAAACTAGGACGCTACTCTGTTTTTAGTAAGTACACACTGCTGATTTGGGAAGATAGTTTATCTTCAATCTTATTAACTTCAGTCTGTTCAAGCTGGTTTATATGGTACACTGGCATGCACATTTCACTGCCTTCATGCAGTAAAGCATGCTTTTCATAGCTGCTTAAAAGGAGCCACACATCAACGAAGATTAGACTGTAGATAAGGTCTTCCAGCATTGGAATTTAAGAACAAAATAACTTAAAAGGCTTGCATCCATTGCTGAAATAATAACTGAAAAACACAATGAAGCTGATATGAACTATCCCCTCTTGGCGCATTTCAAATTACGACTTTGGTTAAAGCTTTTTTTTTTTTTTTTTTTTTTTTAATTTCCAAAAACCTAAAGGAATTATTCAACTCGAGAAAGCAAATGGGGGTTGATGAGGTTAGTCTGTTCACAAAACAAAGGAAAGCAGAGATAACTCTCGAAAAGTAGTACCACTTCCAAGAACGGCATATGCCAACACTGCCTATTGCATGACTGAGTGGTCTAGGTGGGAAAGCCATGGTCACTCCCACGCCGTGGGTACCTGGGTGAAAACGCGCGGATCCCGCCGCACCGACCGCGCCGGACGCAGCCGCTGCGAGGGAAACAAAAAAGCGGCGAAGTGGGCAGAGCCGGGCTCTCTCCAGCGCGCCGCTCAGGCCCCGTCCGCTGAGGAGCTGCCGACCCAGACGATCCGCTCCCCGGCCTGGTCGCCCCGCATCCGCCACGGTCTGCATCCCGCCGTACCCCCCGCCGCGGGGATGATGCTGCGGGGAGCTGTCGGGCGTCCCCCACAACGCCCTTACCCTTCCGGCGACGGCTGCCTCCTCCCTCCGCAGCCAGCTTCGCTCTGCCGACCACCTCCTCGCCAGGCCCGGGCAGGGACCGGGGCATAGGGGCGCAGGCACGGCCTCTCCCCGCTCACTGCAGCGGGCAGCAGCGGTGCGGACACGTCCAGCAACGGAGCGCGGCGAGGGGCTGCCGCTGGGGGGGGCTGCCGCTGAGTGGGGCTGCCGCTGCCTCCCCGGCAGGCCTTCGGGTCGCTACAGCCCCGAGCAGCTCCCCGCTTCTCCTCCTGGCGCCCTCCCCGCTGGGCTTTTATCGCGAACGGCGGTGACGTGCGGCGGACACCCCTCCCCGGCACCCCGCGGGGCGGGACGCGCCTCGCTCCGGGCACCGCGCCCGAAATTGGCCCCGCATCAGCGCCCGCACCCTCAACCGCACTGCCCGTCCTCCCTCGGGCTGGGTGCAGCGTGACCCCCAGGAGCTCCCCAGGGCGGTGCCTCTAGTGTGGTGGGCAGGAAGGGTCGTCTGGGACCTCTGCATCCTCACAGAAGCTGGCCTTGGTCCCGCAAAAGCTGTCGACCATAAAAGGTGGAGACGAGCCCCGACCCCAGACACCTCCATCCTCTGGTAGCTGAGGAGAGGATGCTAAAAGAGCATGCTCCTGCTGAGATACAGGAAGAAGAAAAAGCTGTGTGCTCATACACGAGTTCTGCAAAAGTCCAGATCATGCCAATAGGGCTGGAGGTACCTGGGGAGGAATTTTACTGTGGATTCAGACCAGCAGCATGAGATTTCTCGTTAAGAAGTAGAATTCAAAACTTTGTAACAACCACTCACTTCTGCTTACCGCAAGACTAGGTGTTAAAGATTCACTTTTTCATTGTGTTTCATCAAAGTCTTCTAGCCTGAATTTTGTATGTAAGAGGACTGGGACAACGTTTCATTTATTTAGTATGACTTGGTACATGGAGCTAAGTGCAGGATTAACCAGATTCCAGTCTTCACAGGATTGCTGTACCAGCTTTCACAGGTTTCCTGTATTTTCCTTTTCAGAAAATGAGAGGCTGAGGTTAAAATTCATCAGAATCCAGCTGGCTTCAGACCCGCTCTGTAAATGCTTCCAAAACTCATGGGCCCAAGAGAAACAATGTCATGCAAGTAACACACTGCTTCTTACTGTACTCTCCCAGTTCTAGTTATAATTTCCCTAAGGATTTTGAAACTAACCTGCCTTGAACGATGCTATAGGTACTTTCTTATGCACTGTGATATGCAAAAAATTGTTATGCCCTATATTGGTTGATCTTTAAGACTTTTTCTTTGCAATGTTGGGAAATGGACTTATGCACCCGGGTATCAGGCACTACTACACTTTCTTCCCAGCAAAACCGTGTAAGGTAAAATGCCGCTGTGCAGCTGCATACACAGACTAGATGCAATTTTTGTCAGAGTTTATGTACCAGGATGCCTTAACATTGGTCACTTTTGGTGCAGAAGAGTGAGCCTTGCTTATAGTCTGGCCATCTAAGGGTTTGAAGAAAGAGGAAGGAAACAAAAAACTAGAACTTGCTGGAGTCTACATGTCAGATCTGGATTTTTATAATAGTCACATCCCATTTGTCTTTCTACGTGGACTTTCATCCTTTGTAGACCTCTAA
>JAOEHX010038869.1:0-21362 GCA_025448015.1 Bolborhynchus lineola | reverse complement strand
GGCTCTAAAAGCAAGGCCAACCACAGACTCTCAGCACCCAAGAGAATTTCAGTGCTGCCACTGCTTAAAAATGCAGTGATGGGGAGTAGTATCAACCAGCTGGATTTAATTAAGATAATCTGATATTAACTGAACACTGTTATCTTCTCAGGTCCCTGTTTAAATGTAACATACACTGGCCTTGTAAGGTTTCTTCCTAACCTTTTTCACAAGGTGAGATTATTTCTATCATACGTAGTGTTTTGAAGCAGGATCCCATCATCTGTATTTCATGTAAGCCAGGGTATCCTTTTCAATTCTCAACCATGTAAGACCTAGGCTACATGTCTCAGCTGAGGAAGTCCCTGTTTATATATAAACTGCTTGGCCGTTCTCTATCTGAATCCTTTCTGAGTGTACCCATCACCCTGAGCAGGTCTTATTCCCAGGGTAGAAGGGCTCCTAGCATGCTGATGGATGCTCACAGGGAAGAGGCACGCTACCTCCAGCACTGAATCCCTATCAGGAAGTCAGCTGGTGCTGTGCTCTGGGTGCTGGGTATAGGGACTGAAGGTGGTATATGGGACTGGTACATTTCCCTGCTATCACATGGAGAATGAGTTGAGGGTTATTAATACAGGGACAATGGGGAGCCAGTAGTGATAATCAGGGCAGGGGGCCACAGGGTGAGAAAGGCACCAGGGAGGCCAGAGGACCATGCAGGGTCACATATTACTGCTGTGCCAGGTACCCTTAGGTAGCAAATCCTCACACAGGTCCTGCATGATCCTAGCCTAGGGGCTGCCCTGACACCCTCCTGGGCACCACAGGCAAGTTCTCAAAGTCAAGGGGGTGGCACCAGCTGTGAGACTATGGAATCTCTGCTGCAAGTGGCCTACAGGAGAGTAGGCCTCACAGTGGGCACCAGCACCCCAGAAGGGGCACGGGTCTTCCATACTCTCCTGAGGCAGCTCTAGCTGGTTCCTCTGTCCCTCTCCGCTTCTTCAGGCATGTTACTTCACTCCTGGCTCCATGGGCTGCTGCTCTGCACACGCTGCAGCAGGCCTTTTTGTGCCTGTTGTGGAGCAATGGCTAGATATTTGCTTTCATTAAATCCTCTCTTCTGTTTCAACCTGCCTCTGCTGTCTTCAGACTCATTAGACCTGCCACCTCAAGGATGAAAGTGCACGGAAATGTTAATTTGGATCCTACCCAAGTGTGCCAGACTGTTTGCAAAGAGGACTTGTGCTTGACACATGGCTGTAAGAGGACATCTGTTCAAAATTTTACATGACCACTAGAAAGGCTTCGCTCCCAGCATGCTCAGGTCTCCACCCACGATCCCTATGTGAAGCAAATTGATTTCTGACTGTGAAGAAAGCGATCAGGCCCAGGATTGGTCCTTGTTAACCTACGTTTTCAATTGCTTTGTGCCAACAGATTACAAAGGAGAGAACTGACGGGCAGCTGAATGGGATACAGCACAGGGAACTCGGAAAAGGAGCTGTCAGAGGCACTGCAAGGTTATGGGCTGCAAGGAGTGCTGTGCCAAAAGTTAGCCACCTCCTGATATGCTGAGCAGGGAAAGTAGAGCTCTAAAGCTCAGATTAGCCTGAAGTGATGACATTGATCAGAACATACAATAGGAATACTTCAGTATTGCCTTTTCAGAATGTTCAGAACTGCCAGAGAGCATATGGAAAAGCTGGAGTGTATTTTTCAATACAGTCAAGTGAGGGAATAATGTGAGACAGTCTTGCAACTGTGTAGATGGCACTGCTCTCACAGAAGAAACAGTGACACACCATGTCAAAATTAAGAACATACTCTTTTGTGCCTGAGATTTAGATGGAAAAGCAGCACTCTGTGGACATCTTTGCCTTCTTAACAGGTGAAAGGAAGCTCATGAAGCTGACACAGCAGAATTATACTATTGTTTTCTTTTCTAGTATTAAGAAAAGAAATATTCATGCTATCTAAAAGAGAAAGGGAAATAATTCTGCATCATTATGGTTGGGATATGCACCTATGTATAGATGATGGTTTCCTACTGATGTATTACCAGGCTAAAGCAACATTAGTCCTGGGAAAACAGGACTTGTCTTGGGTATCCTTGTTACTGAAGTGCAAGTAGGCTTTCACCTTTTAAACTGCATGAATTCTGTACTATAGAAGTCATGTGCCATCTTAAATAAAATCACTCTAACGGCATTTTCTGGAGGCCCTATCTGAGTAACTTGTGCTAGGTGTCCTTTGAATGCACTGACCAGGTGCTTTCAGGAGACTTAGGTTTCATTTCACCTGGTTCCTAGATTTCAACATCAGAGATTGTATCTCACGGCTCACACTGAGGCAGTTTAGGGCAAGTGAAGAAAATTGCTAGCTTCCAGAGAACATTCGAAAGGTGAAAATAAGATGTGCACATATTTTGGATACTTTCAGGTATCTTAAAAAATAAGGCTAATTTACTAAGAAAATAAAATCAAGAGTTTACTAAGAGTCACCTTTTAAATAAATAAGGGAATTAAAAGTCTAGATTGTTCTTTTGGCTTTACTATGTGACTGTATAGCCAGAGTAGAATAGCACCATGCGTAACGCAGAAGGTATAAAGCTACTTACATTCTCATCAATAAATGACAGATTTTGATGTAATTTCATATTACATAAATATTACATGATTAGAATAAATGTTAATAATGACAATTAATTGTTAACATTTTTACTGATAACAAATCAATGTGATTAAGTATTTGCCATTTTCATCTTTTATCATACCATGACTTAACATTGGATTTTAGTCCTGATCTATTTATACTTCCTACATGCATGTCTTAACCAGAAGATACCAGTTACTAGTATTCCTGTCCAGCTACAGTTCAGATCACTTATTATGACCTCTGCTGCCCTGTTCAAGGGGGATCAAGCCCCAGTATCACCTGAATACAGATAAACGCTACTGTATGTTCCCCCCACTAAGTTGGATCTACTCTTACTGCTAAGTAACAGGTTTTTTTGACTTCTTAAGTAGAGGTTCCTCAAGTGTAGGCCTGAAGGTTTATTAGATGCAGGGGATCATGCTGAGATTTTTGACCATGTTTTAGGTGGAAATAAACTCTAGGAAATTGTAGATCATCTTTACAAAGGTTGATTCACATAGATTGTTAGGTTGTCCTGTATGCACTCTTTCTACTTTATTCACAGGTGAAATTAGTCTTCACTGACCATGGTGTTCCCATAATACAACCAGATGTAATCCTGTCAAAGGACAGGAGTAGTTTGTTAGGATCTTTTGCAGTATTTTATGATATCATTCTGAAACCATAACCTCACCTGAATTTCCAAGTTTGGTTTTAAATGTTTTTAAATTTCTCTATAAAAGCTGTGATTGTTTCAGTTCTGCATCATAAACTTTCACTGAAAGATACAGCATACCTTCCAGCAACATCAAGACAACTTACTTGACTAAGCTGTTCAGGTTTTCTGGATGACACATACTCTTGACCTATATAGCTGAGCTAGGAAAAACTAATCTATTGTAAAATGGCCAGAACATAAAAATGAAAATCAAATTAACAGAAAGATACTTTAAAACTACTCCAAGAAATGCTACTGATACTGAATTAAAAGCTCTTTAATTTTAATTTCGTTTTTCATCTTTCTTCATATTACTTCTGCCTTCTAAGATTCTTAACATGATTCAGAGTAAGCACAGTTGCTCATTAAGTTGCAGTGTACTGCTGTCTTCACTCACACACTACTACTGTCAGCTTTGAAGTGCAGAATCAGGCATTGAAATTCAAACTGCTTCTTAGTCATAACAAGTATAAACTATATCAAATCAAGACGCATACAGAAGGTAAAAGAAACATATTACCACATTAACTTCAGCTTGATACAGAAAAGGACTATAAAATGAAAAAGAAGTTGGCTCAGATATTTTTATTTATAGGCAGTTACTATTTGTAATTATTATAGATAAGCATTTCTGCAATGTCCTGTTCATTCATGAGACATACTGTAGGCATAAGAACTCATTTGCATGAGTTCATTAGTAGTTGACTATCAAAATGATTTTGCTATAGACTACATTGTGTTTGCATGGCAACATTTTGATAGCAGGGAAACTGCATTGGTGGTGTCTATGAGAAGCTGCTGGAAGCTTCCCCCATGTCTGAAAGATCCAGTGCCAAGCCCATCAGCAATACCTCTGGAAAAACATATTTAAGAAGGAGGAGGAAAATAAAACCAACACTACAAAACTGCAGCTGGAGGGGAGCAAGAGTATGAGAGAAACTGCTCTGCAGACACCAAGGTCAATAAAGGAGGGGCAGGAGGTGCTCCAGGTGCTGGAGCAGAGATTCTCCTGCAGCCCATGGTGAGGCAAGCTGTGCCCCTGCAGCCCATGGAGTACCCTGATGGAGCAAGGGGATGCCCAAGGGAGGCTGTGACCCTGTGGGAAACCTACACTGAAGCAGCCTCCTTGCAGGACCTGTGGGGAACCCACACTGGTGTAGGTCATGAAGAAATGTAGCCCACAGGAAAGACAAGAAGGACTCACACTGGAGAAGTTCATGAAGGACTGTGTCCCATAGGAGGGACACCATGCTGGAGCAGTGAAAGATTATGAGGAGTCCTCCCCACGAGAAAGAAGGAGCAGCAAAGATAATGTGTAATGAACTGGCTGCAACCCCTGTTTCTCATTCCCCTTTGCCACACAGGGTAGGGAAAGGAGGCAAACAAAACTGAGAGTAAAGTTAAGCCCAGGAAGAAGGAAAAGGCAAGACAAAGGTGTTTTAAGATTTAGTCTTGATTTCTTATTATCCTACTCTGATTTGATTGGTAATGAATTAGATGCATTTTCCCCAAGTTCAATCTGGTTTGCCCATGATCATAATCGACAAGTGATCTCTCCCTGACCTTATCTGTGTCCATGAGCCTTTTATTATTATTTTTGCTTCCCTGTCCAGCTTAAGAGACAGAGTGGTAGAGCAGCTTCAGTGGGAAGCTGGCACTGAGCCAGGGTCAACTCACCACATACACCTATATAGATTCTATGATTTGGCTAATATAGAACACACACGCCTACTTTTAATTTAACATTTTATAAGGGAGCTAGAATTCACATTATAAAAAAGCAGTAGCTACCATTGTCTAGAATGACAACATTCAGCAAGAAATTTGTACTCCTGTAATAGCTGGATGTGAAACATGAATCCCAATGTTCTCTTAAGATTGTTTTTAAGGTGATATAACTAAGTATGTGGCAAGTCAAAAATACAGCTGCTGTAAAGCTACAACCTTAGACAGCTTACTGAAATGCTGTCTCTGAAACCCTGTATCACTCCCACATTAGATGCAAAACCCTGGAATGTTCATTCCTCTGATCTTTGAGTTATAGAAAGTATTATAGTACAGTGGGTTACAGCAGGATGACAGATTGCAACATTTATTCTGTGTATTAAATTTGCTGATTAACTATGATCCAATATATTTCAGCTTCTAACCATCTGTTAGAAAAAGCTTGGAAGCTTCATTATTAGGTAATTGTTTCATAATTATTGAGAAGGTGTCTAATGTAATTTTTTATCATTTAAATTATAATTTATCTGAGAAGTTTTTAATCTACTTGCTTTTTTGCCTGTTTTCAGCCAACATCTGCCAATACTGAAAAGCCATAAAAATATATATAACACTTCGAATGCACCAAGGTTCTTCCCACTATTCAGTCAACACAACAAATGTCCAGTAGCAGTTGGTTTCCACACAGGAGAAGACGCTAACCATATTGAATGGCTTCTTCCAGCTGTTGATCAAGAGATTTAGCTTGGGGAGCTGTTTACAAATGTATTTGGACATTTTACCAGCTGGCATGTACCAACTCTGGGTATTTTCTAATCATGCAACTCATCCAAATCAAGCCTATAGGAACTAATTCCAGGGGCATAGCTGGGATCAATTATGTTAGGCAAATGGTAAGAAATTGAGGCTCTTTAAAGAGTAAAAATACTGAAACTTCACAGAAACATTCAAGTTCCTTTGAGCACTATCTTTTCTGAAATTAAACATTTTTTTTTTTCTTCCATGTGAAACATTGGTCTTCTTGCTCCAAAAGAAATCTTTTTGCTTAAAGCTTTCAGCCTTCAGCTAAACATTTGCTCTGTAAATGTAAACATTCACCATTTATTTAAAAGGAATTTAAAAATTTCTTCAAATAAATCTTGACAATAGAGTCAGAAGGTAGGAGAAGAACTGCTGAAGATTGCAAAGAAAGGATGTATATTTAACCTAACCTGACTACATATGCAACATTTTCGAAACCGCTTTCAGTATTCTCCTAAAACAGGCAGTGGCTTCAAGTATTTACAAGAAAAAATAAAATAAATAAAAAAAAAGAAAACCATTTTTTCTTCTAAGTATAATGGGTACCTGAGTTTTTTCAACATTTTTGTATGCTGGAGATGATAGTTATAAAAGACATAGCAAGAAGTACATGGAAGAAACAGATGAGTGTTAGGGCAAAACAAAAAAGGCTAATATATTCCTGTGAGCAATGAGATGGATGAAGTAGTTGGCTTTTCTGTGCAAACAGTAGTTATAAATAAAATATGTTATAGCATGGAAGTTAAAAAAAGAAGTTAATTCAAAGCAGTATTTCTGGTTATGGTGAAACCACTCTAGAGAGTAAGCTGGCACACCCATGTGTGTAGCGAGTATTGGGCAGATAAATCATTAGAAGGAACATTGAATACTGAAAGGGAGACTGGAAACTAAAAATTTTGCAATATAGCAGTTATTATAGGAATACCAGCTTTTGTTGTGGAATAGGGAAATAGCATTTGAAAGGAATTAGTGACAGGATTGTTTCTATACTATTTCTCTAATGCTAATATTTTTGCTAGTCATGCTGTTATATTTAGAAACAAGAATAAAAAGACTGAATTACTGTGTATGTGTGATTTTCTGAATGTAATAGATTAAGCTCTACTAATCTGTAACAGTATTGTCAAAACCAGAAATGACTGGGACAAAAGTCCTGAGATGTTCATAGGAAAACTTGAGACTGGGAACTGTGCTATCTTGTGGGTGCACATATAGTTTAAGATACTGAAACCAGGACACAAGTACAATCTCTATTTTCTTGGGAAGAAATCCCTGCCACTATCCTGCCTCTAATATATCTCTACTTCCACCATTACATAGATATTTGAACAAGAGCAAACAGCTTAGAAGATAATAGTGCAATAAACCGTGCCAAGTAGACTTTGTGAAGCTTTACCAGTTCAATGTTTGTTGGCTTGGTTTTCAGCCTTTTTGGCAAAGCTTTCCTCAACAGACAAATTAGATGTTTAAGCTTTCTACAGCAGTACTTCTGGGTGTCTTTACTCCCCTGGAAACATAAGCATGTAGTCTTTATTTGATCTGGAATAATTATTGAATCAATTTCTAAAGTAAAGTTTAATCTCCTTGAAGGTAAAAGATTAATACAAATTATCTTTATTCTTATAAGGGCTTGTAACATGAAAACAATTGCATATGGGGAGAAATTTCTCTCTATACTCCAATATTCCCAAACAATTCTGACACCTAAGAGATAAACTGTGGCAGTTCCCTCAGTTGTTACCATGGTAAAATGAACTTATAAATATCTATGGTCATGAGCATCGTAACATCTGAGTACACAGGTTATTGTTATTTGCTACACAAATGCATTGTTTGGATAGACCCACAAGTAAATCCTCACTATACATTTATGAGCACCTTCAAAAATTCCGCTTGAAGAAAATTCATTTATTTGACACTAAAGACAAAAAAGACTTAGCCCTAAACTTGTAAAGTTCCTGTGGATTAAGTAGTAATTTCATTCAGATGTTCAGCAGTCTTACAGGTTCCTACTAAATGACTTTTATGCCAAGAGAGATGTTAGAATTAGAATTAAATTAGGATTAGGAGTATATCATTATTTTGGACAAAACCAAGAATATTAGATTCCAAAAGAATATTTTCTTCATGGGTCATTAATATAACATCAAGGTAAGGCTCATACTAGAACTGACATAGGCCTAACTGCAGAGCTTCTGTACATTTAAATTAAAGCCTCTCTTCTACCACACCAACATATCTATCATTAGTTCAGTTGATACACCGGGGGGAAGGAATGCCATCCAGAGAGAGCCTGATGTGCTTGTGAGGTGGGCTGATGCCAACCTGATGAAGTTTAACCATGCCAAGTGCAAGGTCCTACACCTGTGTGGAAGCAATCCCAGGCACAGCTGCAGGTTGGGCAGAGAAGAGATTGAGGGCAGCCTCGAGGAGAAGGACTTGGGGGTGGTGGTCAGTGGGAAACTTAAAAGAAGCCAGCAGTGTGTGCTTCCAGCCCAGAAAGCCAACCGTATCCTGGTCTTCATCAAAAGGAGCATGACCAGCAGGTCAAGGGAGGTGATCCTGCCCCTCTACCCTGCTCTTGTGAGACCTCACTTGGAGTATTGTGTGCAGTTCTGGTGTCCACAACATAAAAAGGACATGAAATTGGTAGAACAAGTCCAGGGGAGGGCCACAAGGATGATCAGGGGACTGAAGCACCTCCCACATGAAGATAGGCTGAGAAAGTTGGGGCTGTTCAGCATGGAGAAGAGAAGGCTACGTGGAGACCTCAACCTTCTGATATCTGAAGGGGGCCTATAGGGATTCTGGGGAGGGACTCTTCATTAAGGACTGTAGTGATAGGACAAGGGGTAACAGATTCAAACTGAAACAGGGGAAGTTTAGATTGGTTATAAGGAGGAAGTTGTTTACTGTGAGGGTGGTGAGGCACTGGATTGGGCTGCCCAGCGAAGTTGTGAATGCTCCATCACTGGCGGTGTTCAAGGCCAGGTAGGACAGAGCCTTGGGTGACATGGTTTAGTGTGAGGTGTCCCTGCCCATGGCAGGCATGCTGGAACTAGATGATCTTAAGGTCCTTTCCAACCCTAACTATTCTATGATTCTATGAAGGGAATGTTGCTAGTTTACCAGTGTCCAAACAACCATAAAAACCCTGTCCTGGTAGAAACTGAGAAGAAAAGATGTACAAATAGTTAAAGTATTGGTTTTAGGATCATGCATGTGTTTCATTCAAATTCAACTGACAAATGTGGCAAAAATTTCTTGGTCTTCAGCTTTCTTTAGTAATCACCTTAATAGTATTTGTTATTGTAACTTGGAAGTCTCATAAACTCCCAGTAAAGTTTTAATGATAAAAGTATGTACTAAGACTTTGGTTTTATTTTATACTGAATGGGTTATCACTTTTTAGCCATCAAAACATACCTATTTTAAATATGAGAAAGAGACGAAAGTATTGTATTGTTTTTAAAGATGAAAGAGTTAACATTAGACAGATTAAAAGCCAAACTGTGAAGCCCATAAGCATATGCTTAAGGAACGTATTCTGAAGAGAACCAAAATTACTTTCTGACACTTGTCATAACAAGCATAAGAACAGAACCTGGGCTTGTTCCGGCCCAGCATCTTTTCTACAAAAAGACTTTGCTTATGCACACAAACCAAGGTCTGCAGTCATCTAAATATTGCTTAACTCACTGAATGTATATTAAGACAGCTTTTGAAGTCTCTTGTATTTAGTAGTCAAAGTAACCATGTAAGACATACTAAATTTAGACACTAAATAACACCTGTTTGTTCCGTCGTGCACCACTCATTCGCTGCTTTCTCACTTGTGAATAGTTTAGTCATCCCAAGCATAGACTAACTAAAACTCCTTCAAGCGAACATATTCTGTATCTTATTTTAAGGTAGCTCCACCATTTCATCTCTGAATTTAAAAATAACCAGCATTTATATTTACGAGTCACGCTGAAAAACAATGCAGCAGCTTCCCCTGCTGGCTACTGAGGAGATTAACTAGCAGATATGCTTCACCTAGCCGGGTATCAGGCTGTTGTTACAGAAATACACAGAAATAAGAGAGCTACGTGAGGCTAGTAGTCAACAGAACAACATTTTTCACCGGATAACAGTTTGTCAGTAAATAATGTGGTGCCTAGTACCCGTCAGAAGAAAAGAAGTAAGCATACCAGTTGAATGATATTTAGATCTGCTCCGAGGAATTCTGTACAGTTGCAGCCATTTTAATATAGTGGCTACTTGCATGCGTCTGCCATATCTTGAGCTATGTGAGTATTATAATAGACCTGTTTCCTTCTAGTAGGGTCAAATAAATTGTGTTAAAGCAACTAAAAGTGTCATTATGCATTTTTATGCTTTGTTTCATTAATAAAATTGTTCTAACACCTTTTCAGAGTCATTTATTAAGATTATGTACTTCCTACCAAAATTAGTGGGAATCATACAATGCTCTCTACTGTGTAACTTGGAAAGTATCATTGTACCCTTATATGGATAAGCTTTAACATTGCTGTTTGCAGGACAACACCCTCTCAACTATGCTGTCTTCTGTAATTGAGCACATAGCAAGTCACCTGTAGGGCAAAAAATAATGGACCCAATGGTGCAAACTGTGATGGTCAAGACTCTTATTTAGCTTAATGTAAAACTGCAAGACCTTACCAGCCCACAGAACTGGCACTGTGTAATATCTCACACAAGTTCAGGTGAAATATTCCACAGAGACTAGGGATTCAGCTGCTATGAGATATTTGAAGGTTTGTGTAATCATATAATCAGCTGTTTATTCCTGGTCACCAGACTAGTAACTGATCACAATTATTCTACAGGGTCAGAAAGTGTCCGCTTTAATAAAATGATTACCCGAAGGCTCCTATTATTAAATTTTATGTTTATTAGTGTATATTTATGACCCTATTCATTTAAAGCTGCAGAAGATGAGGAGGGAAATGACAGAGACAGTTATCTGAGTTTCCTGCTGATAAAGTAAAAGGAAGGAGAAAATTACATTTTTCTATTTTTTTTTTTTACAGTACCATTTTTACTTCAGAGTGTTGAACTCCTCAGATGCCTTGTTGCTGGCAATACTATTTCAAAGATACTTTGAGAGTAGGAAGGTCCTTGTATTCCCCTCCATCAGCCAAAAGCAATAAAGCATTACAAGTCTGTGCCCATTCTATTAATAGACTTGCAACTGAAGCAGGAAGAAATTCAAGGACTTTTCTTTCCTGACACATTTTACAGTATCTCATAGCAACATAGCACAAATCAAGGTACAAAGCTTACATTTCTTTTCCTATGAACTAAAGCATTTGTTTAAGAAGCTGAACATTAATGGCATGCATTTCCCAATTCCCTTGGTAATGTCGACTAACATGTTCTCGAACATTGCAGCACTTCCACAGTGCACTAAGGATCCCATTCAGTGCCAGAAAAAAACATAGCAACAGTTCTTTTCCTCAAAATTAATGTAGTCATGGTTCACACCTAAGTGCAAGGATTTTCTTCTGCAAGAACAAGCAGAATCAAATGTTAAGGTATGGGAATCTCAGAGTGTAGCTTAAGAAAATAGAAACAATGGTGGCTTGCCAAAAGGAAGTCTAGTGGAACTGGTTTCCTGGTTTTGTTAGACATATTTCTTAGACACAGGATCTGTATTTCCTATCCATACCTTATATACATTCATTCATGCTTGTGACACCAATTATGACTTTTTATACTAAAGTATTTCTTGTGGTATGCAGGAGCTTCATCCAGGACCTCACAGTAATCCTGTATACAACCAAAAATTGTTCTGACACCTTCTGGTCTGTTTGAGTTTTTGCCACACCTGTCTTTCTCAAGACTGAAAATGCTCACAGAAATTGAGCAAATAATTATGCTTTTATATGACAGATTTAGGAGTTTGTTCCATTTCTTTCTAGTTAGACATCTCAGTTAAAGATGGATTTTGGGGCAACACTATGGATGACTCCAGAGATTCTTACTGATTTGCAACATTCCAAAGGTTTGAAAAGGTGTTGTTTTGCTATTGATATTATACATAAAATGTCAGACGCACACCCATTTTATTTAGACCAGGGTAGTCCATGTTTCTGTGAAAATACTGGCAATCATCTGAATGAAATTTGTAGGAATGAATACAGTTGGTAGAGGAAATACCTCGGAGAAAGTATCAAGAGACCAGTTTATAAGCATGTTTAAAACCCAGGTAATATTTCAGTATCCCTGAAAATATTTTTTCTTAATAACAAGACATTTTAATTACACAACAAAGCAGTCCTCCCACAGTGCTACATAACATATGACAAGCTGACACTTAATTGAAATCAAATCAAGACTTACATTCTTGATGGCATACTTTTTTACATTAATCTCTTTTCCTTAAGCAACTGGAAAAGAGTAAACATTTAAGATAAATTACATTCTGCAGCATCTTTAGAAAGTGCCTGAATTAAATCCTAGTCATAGCATTATTATTACAGTGATGGCATAGACAGATTCATACACTGGGATTTTTCACTTGGAAAATGATCTTGGCTATGTATCAGAAAAGAAAGAACAAAGTATGGTAATATATATTTTCTTGTCTTAAGCCACAACTACACACTTAAATACTTTAGCTTGGATCTCTTTTCAGTTAAGCAAATTTACCTCTACTAGTAGATTAAAGAAATTACACAGTACGCTACTGGTTCACATGCAGTGAAGGACCCTTGTCAACTAGTCAGTCTTAAAACAAAAAGTCTGGCTTTGGACACACAATTCTCTCTTCTTTACAATACTTTAGGAACTTAACAGTGGCATATGGATATAACTGAAGACAAAATTTAAAATCAAAGGGACAGGATGAATTTATGAGAATTAACTCCTGTTAAAATTAATGAATGTTGTGTGGTTAAATCCTCAGGTCATGTTTTAAGATTTCAATCACAGCCCAAGAACCTGATGGGAAAGTAGCAATCTTACCCTCCATTAAATCAGCGAAAGATCATGGCCTTTGCACATTGCAAGTATTTGGACCAATAAACCTAACAAAACCTACCTCTTCACATACCAAACATTCCCTCTTTCAGAGTACTTCAGCAAGCACAGGTGACAAGAGTCCTAACTTCTTTCTCAATGGTTAGAGATGCAATAGTGAAACAGTAGTGAATGTCAAATCTCAGAAATAGTTGGGCCAGAAAAAATGAAATGTACAAAGTAAGGCTGAGCAAAACTGTCAATGTCTTCTAATGTATGAATCACAGACAAGAAAATAAAATTAATAAAGAAAATTAAATACAATAAAAAACCCATTAAAAATACAGCTAAGTAGAAAAGGAGGAGGGGGCAGCAAGGTCTTAAGACTTGTTGCAATAAACTACTCAGGCTGATACTCTCTTACTTGACATGAGTCAACTAGTCCAATTGAGAGAGGAAATAAATAAGTAAATAGAGGCAGAAACTCCAGAACCCCACCAAGAGCAGAAAACAGCCACCTGTGGAAGGGAAAAATAAGACAGAAAGTGTCAGAGTACTACAAGACTGGACTAATCATCACCTGAACCTGGTGAATGCTAGCAGAGTTCTGGTGAAAAATAATGACCATGGGCAAATGTGATTGGCCATCAGATTAAATCCCAACCCTCCTACTGTGAAACAGCTATACCTTTCTGAAGGAGAGCATGACACAGGACATGTCTTCCTTTTTGACTTGAATTTGACCTTAGAATCATAGAATAGTTAGGGTTTGAAAGGACCTTAAGATCATCTAGTTCCAACCCCCCTGCCATGGGCAGGAACACCTCACACTAAACCATACCACCCAAGGCTATGTCCAACTCAAACTTGAATACCACCAGCGATGGAGCATTCACAAATTCCCTGGGCAACCGATTCCAGTGCCCCACCACCCTTGCAGTAAACAACTTCCTCCTTATATCCAATTTAATCTTCCCTTGTGTAAGTTTGAATCTGTTACCCCTTGGTCCTATCACTACAGTCCCTAATGAAGAGTCCCTCCCCAGAATCCCTATAGGCCCCTTTCAGATACTGGAAGGCTGCTATGAGGTCTCCACGCAGCCTTCTCCTCTCCAGGCTGAACAGCCCCAAATTTCTCAGCCTATCTTCATGTGGGAGGTGCTTCAGTCCCCTGATCATCCTCGCGGCCTTCCCCTGGACTTGTTCTACCAATTTCATGTCCTTTTTATGTTGTGGACACCAGAACTGCACACAATACTCCAAATGAGGTCTCATGAGAGAGGAGTAGAGGGGCAGAATCTCTTCCTTCAACCTGCTGGTCATGCTCCTTTTGATCTTGCACAGGTATAAGGAGTAATTATTTTCCTCTTCACCAGCCTTTCAGTAGAAATTTCAGACTCAAAAGTGCAAACCAGACCGACCTGAGTCTGATTCAGTATCTGCACATAGAATTTTCAGAAAAATCAAAGCACTCTGACCATTACATTCTTAAGATATGCATTTATTAAGTGTCTTTGAGCTTGAGGACTGAGCATTTGGAAACTATTCTGTCTGCACCACCTCTGCCTCATCTTACTGGCAGAAGCAGTATCACTGTGGTATCACTGAGCCTTCCCAGTGTTAATAATGAAATGTACACAGATTTTAGACCTCATGATTTTCCAAAGAAAGAGTGGTGTGAAATGGGATGTGCCAGTACCATTTAGCTGGTTTTGCTTATCTAGCTTATGAAAAAAGAATTCTGCAAAAGCTACGGCAGACATTCTTGTACAGCACATCATAGGAAACAGCACAAAATGCTTTATTCATTAGATCCTATTACAACCCCTGCCTTATTAAAGCATTTATGTCTCAAAAGGGCTCACAGAAGCTGTAACTGAAAAATAACCCTTCCCTCCCATCAAATGTACTAGGAATTGAGAAATGTAAATAAAAGCTTCCAGTCTGAGAGGAGCATGATAGCATATATTTTATCACCCTCCAAAGTTTCTTGATATAGTGTAGAGAGATGAAGTACTCTGTACTAATACAGCAAACCACTAAAAAATTAGATGCTATTAGACATTTCTCAATCACATCAGCTATGGTTGTTAAAACTGTACACCAAATTAAACAGAACGTAGTTGATTAAGAACTGAAGGAAAAGAGTAGAAGAAAGCACCTAAATTATTCTGTGATTCTCTCTAACACACAGGTTTTGCTTGTCTGCTACTAATAATTGCAGTTGGTGGGCCTGATGATCACATTTGTGGTAGCTCCACTGAGGATCACTGGAAGTTACACCGCCCATGTATACCCATCAAATGGAGATGAGTATCAAAAGCATGGGATTATCACTTTATTTCTTTCAAAAGAACCAGAGATGCATGGAAGGCTTATTGCTTAAAGTTGCATTTGGCACTGGTAGAAAATTGGAAAAAAAGTTTCAAGTGCTTCACTGGGGACATCCTATATGGGACTCCTGCTGGCTTTTTAGAACCTGTTTCCATGTCTACAGAAATTCAAAGGCAGCTCATCAACAAAACCTGTTCTCTTACTTTCCCTTTTATTCAGTTACAAAGCAAGCATTTTCCTGAAAGCCCTTTCCTACCATTATATTAAGGCAACTTTTACTGGTGTTTGGTTAGGGGTTTTTTTCAATTTTTGTAATTCTTCTTACAGGGATGTTAAAAAACACTGGATCATAATTTGTCTGTCCTTATTCTCAGGGATCTGTATCATAAGGAGTCTTATAAAAAAAGAGTTTTGTGAGCCTATACTATTTTATTACCATACATCAATATGTATGGGAGTGCTACTATACACATAAGTTCTATTCTATTCTAACAAAAACATTGTTTTTTTTCCCCCCATTCTTCACATACTACAGTGAAAAAATCTCTTCAATTCCCGATTTCCCCAATCTTCTCCTTTCTTCCCATCCACCCAGTGGCAATTTGTGGAGCTGATCTTTTACCACACTCTGCATGGGGAAAAACCACAAGCCCTCCACAGATTAGAAATGAAAGAACAACTGATTTTATTGCAAACTTCCCTGAACTGTTGTCAGGAGCAACAAAAGTCTTGGCAACTTCCTATTATTAAAATGATTTAAAAAAAGAAATGGGTAAATGAAAAAGTAAAGAAAGAATAAGGAAGGGGAAAAAAAAAAAAAAAAAAAAAACAAACCAAAAACAAAAACCCAAAAAACAATAAATAGACTCACCACCACAAAGATCCAGTAAAAACTTCCCAAACAGCAAACTGAAATACTCTTTCTTGTCCTTTTAGTCAGTAACTCCTTGTAGTCCTTTTATTCAGTAACTCCTGTAGGCTGCCTTGTGAACTACCAATCAGCTGAATGCCAGTTGCCTCTTTATAGGGTCAGGGTCGTTTGGACACCTCACACAGACCCAGACCCAGACCCATTTCCTCTCCACACCCATGCTGTGAGATGCTCTGAAAGGTTAAAGCTGGTACCAGGGGTCTCTGATGAGCCCCAGCCCTAGTTCCTGCTGTGCCCTGAGGGTCACAGAGCGCTGCTGGGTAGCTGCAAGAGCTGTGTTACTGTCTCCATGCAGGTTCTTTCCAGGCCAGTTGATGTTCGTGGCCTCAGGGCAGACAACATGGGAAATCATTCCCTACCTTTGTGGAGCTAAGTCCCTGCTCTGCCCTCTACCACCAACATACCGCTCACCATCAAGAAGGTGCTCAGCCTCCCTTAGCTCCTTCTGTCTGTTGGATTGTTTTGAGACATGTGCAAAAAAGGTCTCTTGACCATCACACATTTGCATTTCTCCTTATCCCAACCTAGGGCTGTGTAGACTACCTTATTTCCCACATTTACATTGCTTGTTTTCCTCCTCACTTTACTCTTTATCATAAAAATAGGACAATTTAAGTGTCAAATATCTTAAAGGAAGCAACCATAATGAATAGATGGAGAAACAGATACTGTCATAATAGAGATCATTCCTGGGCACCTTCCGTTTTTTCACTTACAACAAAATTCTCAAAAACATGATTCTGCTAAACATAGGAGAGTGACTATATATTATTTTCCATTTACTTCTTCTAGCTGCAATTTCTCTCATACGAGTCGGTTCCTATCAAATAATACCATAAAACATTTTACTTTTTTTTTTTATTTATTTTAATTTTGGCATTAAAAACTTCTGATCCAAGTTTTTCTGGTACCTACATGAAGAACATCCAACAGCCTCTTCTTGGAAGTATACATGACTATGCTTGAGACTGTAAGCAACATCTCTCAGCAGAGTTCCACTTAGTGGAGAGGAAATAACACCTACTGGTTTAGTTCAAACACACAATCATCTATGGCTTAGTTTAGATGCAGAAAAGACAACCTGAAATGGCTCAGGCACAGTCTTTTGCACCTTCTGTGATGCAGATAATAATTTTCAGTTGTGAGGCAGACCAGGCAAAGTGGAACTACAAGACCTCTAACTCACAGCAAGATTTACTGGAGCGTGGTCTATATTTGTGGGAGTCTTAGAACAGGCACACTCAAAATATTTGTTCCACAACATTATGAAATTTCTGACAGTCAGGGCTGCTGAGTCCTCCCCCCATCTTTTCACTCACCTCACTAATAAGTGTCAAAGGATGTCTTCATGTTTCACAAAGAGAAAGAAGTCTTGAGAGATTTCAGAAATGAGCTTTAAAACTACAGTGCTTCTGGAAATACAGTTTATGTATAAATTGGAATAAGGATTATTAATCACTGGACAAGCCCTATATATTGCAAGGAAATCGTGTTTCATGTCAGATATAGTTTTAGAAGGTTGTCATAGGCCTCCTATATCTATTTGCAATAAATTTCACGGTAAACATATGGAACATATATCATTAGAACTATGTAAACATAGGTAGAAATTTCAGTTCCATAAAGCTTACAGTGGAATAAAGAATTAAGATAACATAAAATAATGATACACGAAAAATCTAGAGAAAAGTGCATAAGCACATGCAGTCATGAAAGATCTACTTCTTAGTCTTTTTAGTCTAGAAGTAGTTTCCCAATTAAAAAACAGAATCATTCATTAAGAGGGAAGAAAAGCAATTGTTGACAGTCAACAGGGAAATCAAATTAGACGAACTCATTACTTAAATATTTTGATTTAAAGGCAAAGCTGTTAATGAGCTTCCAAGAGCTATAATTATCTGTGTGTCCAATTTCAGCAACAAAATTAAAATCCTGCAAAACAAAACAAAACAAAACAAAACGCAAAGACTTTAAATATCAGAATATTTGCATTTGCTCAACTGTTGGAGGGTAGAAGGACTGTTTTCTTGTTTTGCTATTGTTGATTTACCATCTGTACCACAAAAAAAAAGAATTTTCAAAAGCTAAGGGGCAGTTCCCCAGAAATAAGATATTAGGGTCAGCCCTGCTTCATCCAGCCATGTGTGATGGCGAGGGCAATTTTGAACAGCTTTTTAGGGAGCTAGCGGAAAAATTCTGAAATAGCTCACATGTAGATTGAATGGAATGGCAGAGAGAACTAGGGTCAATTTCAAGATTACAAGGGTGCACTGTGTTCTAAAGTGGACATCTCGTTACTAGCTCAAATATCTTGCTGGATAGTCACTAGCTCAAATATCTTGCAAGGATGAGGAGTAGAATGTATCTCTGACAGAGCTATAGTAGTGATATGCTCATTAAGCTGCCTCTACTTGTAAATTCATTGTCCCCTATTATAAGCAACCAAAATGGTCTAGTTGTCAGATAGGCAGGGTTTTGACAGCTAATTGCAAGTAGTATAGCTGGAGATCTATTAAAAGAGCAAATAGTTGAACTGGAGCAAATAAAACACAAGTGCAAGAGATTAATAGTTTCAAAGGTACAGCTCATCACGACACTGTTAATATCTAATATACTTATGTCATTGTAACACTGTAAATTTAGATGCCTGTGACATCAATTATTAGGCATGGATACTACTACATTGCTGCATCCTTTATAGCAACATTAGTGTTGTGTCTTACTCTGCAAAGTCTAGTACATTTGAACTTAGTCCTTCTCATCTCCTGTTTACTTAATAATGCTCCATTATCCATAACTTGTGCCCAAACCTGCAGCAATAATACTGATACTTGCTTTGCTTCTCTGCTGTGGAAGGGGAAAAGTTGGAAGCAGACTGTGTTTTAGCCCCACACCACACAGCCTGTAGGATGCTCGTGCCTCTCAGGAAAATGCCAGAACAGAGCTCCTGTGGTCTTCAGCAGAGTAAAAGACAAAGAGAAGGTTGTCTGAATGTAGCAGCACAATGAAGTACAAGCATGCTCAAGTGTTGGTTTTGCTATAGCCTCTTCCAGGTAACAGTGTTTGACAGAAGCGGAGGTTCTGCCCCTTTAACCATTGCAAGGTAGGTATTAATAAAGGCAGAAAAAGAGATTCTTGTCCTCAATAGCAGTATTATTAAATCCCTCAGATGCCTTGTCAAGAAGGTTTAATAGCATTGCAGTACGGGTGATACTATAATAATTTACTTTTTGTCAGCAGTAACTCAAAAGATTCAAAAGATCTGAACTCTCACCTGAAGGAGCCATCTACTAAATTATGACTAATACATCATTAAATCTTTTGGCCTTTTCTCCAGTGAACCTTTCTCCTTAAGGATGAACTATTTGATACAGCCATTCTAAAGTATATTCTGCAGTATTAGGGAGGGAAGAGAATTTCACACAAAAATTTTGCTTAAAGTAACTAGGCTTACATTGCCCATAAACCAATTAAGACAGGCTTCAAATAGCATTCTTGTAGATCAGCTACAGAGCTGTAGTTGCATTTTAACAAAGACAGAGACACAGTTGGAGCAAGAGTAAGAAAGATGAAAGCAAATGAACAGACTCGAACACACTGCACAACTAGTCAGCCTGATTGCTACATCTCAGCATACTAGGGAAGCTGGGTTGTTCTCACGGAAACAAACTCATAAAGCATTCATTCATTATGTGCCTGTCCACGCTTTTCTCTTGAAGTTAAACCATCTGGCTGGGAAGAATTTATTTTTTTTTTCTAAAGTTGAAAAAAATTTCCCTCATGCACTTTGTTTATGAAATAGTCACGTATTACCAGGCCATTGTCCATCTGTCTCAATTAACAAATCCTCATCTGAGACATATAATTGTACTGTGTGTGCAAGACCACGTGGGACCCATGCTGAAGAAAATGTCTTTCCTCTCCCTTAAGTAATTAGGCTGATGACAATAAATTTGTATAAAATGCATTATCATGGTATTGAAAGTAGTGTTTCATCAAGTAATAAGCATCATGTCATATTTATGAAAATGAACATTTTCTCTCCGTTCTTTGTAATTGGGCAAACAAGGTGTTTTTTTTTTTCTTCTAATACAAAAAAATGCAGAGTCCTTTATTATATTCTATATTCAAGAAAGATTCATAGGAAAGTAAAATAATCAGATCTTTATCTTGCTGAAAAGCTAGAAGCTCTATTATTGACTTTAATACATCAACAGAGTCTAGAAATTAATACAAAAAGCAAGTGGATTCTTATACTTGCTCTGAAATTTTTATGCCAGGTGAAAAGCCAGTGCTTAGCAGAACACCTATAATACAGTCAAGTACAAGCACTGCCAAAAAGAACCTCACAGTTTCTAATACAAGATATTTCTTAAACTTCCCTATGGTGCAGTCTTGTTCCCTTGGAATTACTTATGTCTCTTGCAAATTCTCTGCATGCTTTAGATCTTTCAGTACTGTTGAGAATGTCTCACTACAGATTCCCACTGGACGTATGAGTGGATAGTCCCATGAGTAGTGCTGGAGTCTCCCCAGTCCCTGAAACAGGATTTGCTTGCTAATAGAAAGGATTGCAGGTAGCAAAGCTTTTCGTACATTATAAATTCCAGACAGGTCTTTTCAGAAAACTTCATTCTAGTTCAAATCGGATTTTTTGTGAGCAAATTTAACATTGACATGAATTTGATAAATAGAGTTGGTCAGACAGGAAAAAATTGTTTCACTGAAGCTGAAACATTCTGACACATCAGTTTGCATGAAGTTTTTGTCAGAAGGAGGAAAGAAAGAAACTATTAATCATTGAATTTGTAGCACTGCTACAATAACCTGGTTTAAGGAGTCCTATGGAGATCTAGCATTTTGTTCCCTGTATGACTTATTAACAGCCATCTGAAATGAGAAACTCTGCTCAATAGGAAATGAACTATGGCACCAGAATTCTTTATACAATATTGCAAGTGGAAACTCTGCCCCAGGAAGTCTGCTTTGACAAAGGCTTTCTTTATACTTTGTTTTTAAAGCTATTGTTTTTTCTTAACTTTGTATGAAACCTGTCACAATTAGCCTTCCACCCTATTTGGAGTACCAAAGCACTTCTATATGTGAACGTTTAACAATAGCACTTCACCCATAAACTCTGTTTAATTCTCAGTTATTTGTGAAACTCTGGTATAGAATCATAGAATCATAGAATAGTTAGGGTTGGAAAGGACCTTAAGATCATCTGGTTCCAACCCCCCTGCCATGGGC